>JBBBVM010000001.1:0-146554 GCA_037355625.1 Petunia x hybrida
TGTATGAGATGCACAAAGTCAAAAGAATGCAATACGAGTCTTTTGAAGAATATGCTACCCGATGGAGAATCGAAGCTTCCAAGATACACCCTCCTTTACCTGAAGAAGAGTTAGTTTCAACTTTCATCCAAATCCAAGAAGGGATTTACTATGAGAAATTGCTCGGCGTTCAGGCACACGACTTTCCTAGTTTGATTTGAATAATAAAAGAACTCGAAATTGGCATTCAAGAAGGGAAGATCATTGGAAGCTCAACAGTGCACTATGCTAATCAACATTTTCAACCCAAGGCACTTGAGAATTTGCAAGTAATGAAGAAGACAACACATTAGTCGCCATGACTGGGCACCAACCACCATACAACCAGAATCAACAGAATCTACGATTTCATGATACTCCTGACTTACACACTAGACAACCTTCCCACTATCAGGATTTTCAACAAAAACCTTATCAAGCTCAACGCAATCGGCACCAGATAAAAAAGATGAAATCTCGCACATTTACTCCTCTAGCCGAATCTCTGACAAACATATTTGAAAGACTGAGGGATCAAGGGATATTGCAGCCGAGAAATGGATGGGTTCCTCGTTCGAATTTTGATCCATCAAAGACTTGCGCATATCATTCGAACATTCAAGGTCATAACACTGAAGAATGTCCAGCACTGAAACACAAAATTCAGAACTTGATTGAAAAAGGCAAGATAACGGTACAACAAGAACCACCTAATGACAATTCCAAATCTCGAGCTGCAAATACAATCTATGTTCAAGGCAATCCATCAAAGATAGCTCCGAGGCATTTGAAGAGAAAGCGCAACACCTGAAGACAACCCATCACAATGCAAACTCTACCATATCAATATTTGACTACTCTTTGCGCTTTATCCCTACTTTGTATCTGAACTATGTATGACTCGATTATGGTATTGACAAGATATGTAAGCAGCCTACTTGGGCAAGGTTTCATTATAATAAACTTTTCATTTTCTCCTAGCCAGATAAGCACAATTTTTGGGACATCCTCCTAATCCAATACACTCACACAAAAGTTTTCAACCTAAAATGGAAGAAGTATTCGCATGATAGATTGGGTAACAAAGATTTTCAAGATATCACATCAAAGGACAAATGCAGATTCGAGCCGACACTCGGGTGTTCAATGCAAGGCAACCACTTTGTTTTAGATTAACAACTTTTTCTTTGAGAGCAGATCTTCTCTTACAAATACAAGACTCGCAGGCAATACAACAATCTGAGAATGAATGACTCCAGTTCCAATACCTGACATGCATTAGAGGAATGCACTTACAAGCTTTTGGACATGACACTTTTAATACGACGCTTAGCCCCGTCAGGCCTCAAGTATGACGATTAGCCACGTCAGGCTTAAAATATGACGACTAGCCCCGTCAGGCTTAAAATATGACAGGCTTATGATATGACAAATAGCCTCGTCAGGCTTAAATATGACGACTAGCCCCGTCAGGCTTAAAATATGACAGGCTATAATATGACAAATAGCCACGTCAGGCTTAAAATATGACGATTAGCCTCGTCAGGCTTAAAATATGATGACTAGCCACGTCAGGCTTAAAATATGACGACTAGCCTCGTCAGGCTTAAAATATGATGATCAGCTCTGTCCGGCTCAAAATAGGACAACTCATATATTTTATTTTTTGCAGGCACCACTACAATAGGACTAGCCACGTCAGGCTTAGAATATGACGACTAGCCACGTCAGGCTTAAAATATGACGATTAGCCTCGTCAGGCTTAAATATGACGAATAGTCTCGTCAGGCTTAAAATATGACGACTAGCCCCGTCAGGCTTAAAATATGACAGGCTTAAAATATGACAATCAGCCACGTTAGGCTTAAAATATGACGATGAGCCCCGTCAGGCTTAGAATATGACAATAGGCTCGTCCGCCTTAGAATTGGACATACTCATTCTTTCTGTTTGCAGGCACTATTATAATCAGCCTTTATCCGACTTAAAATAGGACAAACTCATATATTTTATTTTGCAGGCACCACTACAATAGGACTAGCCACGTCAGGCTTAAAATATGACGACTAGCCCCGTCAGGCTTAAAATATGACAGGCTTATGATATGACAAATAGCCTCGTCAGGCTTAAAATATGACGACTAGCCTCGTCAGGCTTAAAATATGACGACTAGCCCCGTCAGGCTTAAAATATGACAGGCTTATGATATGACGCTTAGCCACGTCAGGCTTAAAATATGACGACTAGCCTCGTCAGGCTTAAAATATGACGATGAGCCCTGTCAGGCTTAGAATATGACTATTAGGCTTGTCCGCCTTAGAATTGGACATACTCATTCTTTCTGTTTTTGCAGGCACTACTATAATAGGCTCATCTGCCTTATAATTGGATATATACATATATATTTATTTTGCAGGCACTGTTATTAGGCTTGTCCGCCTTAGAATTGGACATACGTGTATTTTATTTTGCAGGCACTATTTACAGTAAGGTGATATTTTAAAGGCAATAAACTGGGGCCGAATTTTTGAGGATCCCCTCAAAAATTCCAAAAGGATGCAAGACGACACTGGGGCAGAATTTTTGAGGATCCCCTCAAAAATTCCAAAAGGATGCAAGACGACACTGGGGCAGAATTTTGAGGTTCCCTCAAAATTCATTGAAAAATCGACATCCACAAGCCCAAGATGCAACAATGAGGAGGATGAACAAATCAACCCTTCCCCTCTCCCCAAAACTCACAAATCTTTCTTTGAGTGCAGGCACAAAATAGTAATTACACAACAAACACGACAACATATGGGGAAGCACCACAAGACACTCTTCGACTTTCCAGCAATCCCTTCGAGCCCTTCCTCACTCTCTCATACTTGCTTTCAAAATCAGTTCCCTATACTGAAATTGTGCAATCACAAAATTTCTAACATACACCATTTTAAAACTCCATTAAAAAAGCTTAGTCCCTTCGATTATGCTTTTGTCACTTCATCAAATTATTTATTCCCGCTCAAATCTAAAACCTCTCATATGCAAACAAGTAATCTGCCTAATCTTTTTTTTAGGAAGTCAGTTTGTATTCTGTCCAATTCGTACTTACCTTGTGTGAATCGTGCATCGTGTGCGTTTTCTTGCCTAATCGTGCCTAACCATGCACATTTGTTTGAATCATGCAAATTTACCGTGCTTACTCCTCAATACGTCATCAAATTTCAAATCACACACCAATCTGCACTTTTCATACTTGGACAAATTAATTCTTGACACCTAATCGTGCATCATAAATATCTCACACAGGCAACACGCCATTCTAGAACTACACACGGCCTGATTCTCGTGAAACCCGAGACATGTAGGCAACTCAAAGACCGGAGTTCGGCCAAAAACACCCCAAAACTCCCATTTCTCCTTTGAATCATTTTTGCCTCCCAGTCATGACAAAATTGGCCGCACTGTCAACGTCTTTGCCCGAAGACTCTTTCATCATCCCCGGGCAAAGAGGGGCAGCTGTTGACACCCAATTTTGTCCCTCCGTTTTTCGCAATTTGGCTATATTTAATTAAAATCTATAATAGTAATTTTCCAAACAAAACTGCATTAGACAACATGCATTTACGTGCGTAATATTCTTGTTAATCTCCTATTTTCTATAATATTTATTTAACTGTGATTATAATTACGTAATTGTATTCATTTAGGCTATTTTTCTAAAATACGCGTGCTATTTGTGTAATTTAACGCATTACGATACTATTTAATAATTATTTGTGGCTATTTAAATCTAATTAGTATTATTTGTGGTCGTCTATATTTATTTATAATTAAATACATTTATTTATAATTATTTACAAAATTTCTTATTTTTATACTGATTATTTATATTTGTAGGTATTTTAAGTAAATACTAGTCATTTTGCTATTTTACAATCCCATTCTTATTACATTTAGTCCTCGTCATCATATTTTGTCCACGTATACACCACATATACTCCACCTAAGCTTACACCTCACTAAATACACTCCTAGCATGCGTACAACTCATCATAAGCATAGTACTACTCTCCAAAGCACGTGTACAACTCCCTCCAGCGTATGGTACAGCCCCTCAAAGCATCTACATCTCTACACATCAGCATTTATATATATACAATCACTTACACATCTACACTCGACGCGCCTACGTGGCTGAATCTCGGCCCTTCATCCCTTGATCCAGCGGCTCACATTCACTCTCAACATTTTAATATTACACGCACCCCTTACCAACTAAAACCCTAAAATCATTTCCTCTCTCCCCCTAACTCAACCAGCCGCCACCTCCAAACTTCTCTCTCCCCCTCCTCCTCAAGATCCGTCCAGATTCACCCCAAATCTCCACCGCGACTCCGTCATCCCCTCCGCCATCTCCGCTCGTCTTCTCTCTCTCTCCCTTGTCGTTTTCTCACGGAAAAAGGGAAACAAATCTTCTCCTCCCTATTTCCATGGAAACCGAAAAGGAAGAAGAGAGAATTGGGCGAATCTCGGAGATTGTCAACGTTATACACCTACAAGGCAAGAAAGTCGAAGATTTGGGATTGAAATCCACAAATCGAGCAGAAACGGGCAGATTTGAGGACTGACCCGACCCGGTTATTACACGGGTAATACCTTTCCTTTTACAATTCTTTACTTGATAAAATCATGAGAATCAAGTTGTTTATTTGACGAAACTTCATATTACACTTGATTAGTTAAAATTAAGTTTCAATTCCTCACTAATTATAAGAGACAGTCGTGGCTAATTTGTATGTGAGTCGAGTCGAATCATGAAGCGTCTGCTTTGTTTGGAGACTGATTATATTTATCTTTGTGAATTTGATGTTGCGACCTTGCACATATTGAAACTTAATCTCCTTATGTTCTGAAAACTTGCGGATCCTTGAAATATTTATACATGTACAGTCAGTTCATTGACTTCTGGTAAAAGAAAATATCTTGTGACTTGAATTTCGATTTTTCTCAAGGCATACAATTTGCATATGCTTTGAGCTGATAGAGCTGAAATCTCTCCTCACTATGTGTATAATTGTTCCAGTAATATGGTAAAATACAAAAGAGAAGTGTGAACACATATCATTGACCAGTATAATTTCACATTAGACAATTAGTTTGAAATCTGATTTCCTTTTTTGGATGCTTGGCTGCCGAGATCCTAGTATATCAAGAGTATATATAATATCCAGATCTCATGATATCTAGGAATGAATTTGTTTGGCTGAATCATTTCTCTTTCAAGGTAAATTGATGGCATGATTTCCTGATTTCAAATGATTAGGCTTATTATTGGAAAGTTATATGCTGTATGATTCTTTAATTTAAACAAATTGACAACATCAGTTTCTATTTGCCCTGTAAAGGTGTGATTGATTTCTTCCCTTTCTAGTTGTTGGTTTAAAATCCTAACAGCCCTATCCTACACCTATAAATACCAGTCCCCTCCTCCTTTTATTTCCCAAGTTGGCACACACTGAAATACAGGGATACAAACTGTGAACCAGAGAGGCCTTTTACACATCTTACACAGTTCTGAAAAAATACACAGCCTACACATACAACCTTTTACATCCCTGAATACACATACACAGATCTCTACACATACAGAGCCGGTTTCTTGCTTTGCATCTACGCAGGACAGGACTCCTTTTGTGATTTCTGGACACACACACGGAACCTCTATGCACTGATACACCACCTACACTTAGACTACACACACTCATAAACCTTACACACAACAGAGGGCAGCTTCTTGATTTATCATCTACACTTAGACACTCTTTACACCTCACAGACAGATTGATACAGACTACACATAAAGGATACATCCCTGAATGATCTACATCCTTGGTTGTCTTCTACCATTCTCTGTTTGTTTTAAACACCTGAGGTACCTCTAAAACTGATTGAATGAACTTATCGATGCTGCATATCTGTTATGAATCAGTTTCTGGCTGCTGTCTATTGCTGCATTATTATCTGTTGTGTGAGCTGTTTGGGTCTGTCATAGACCATTTTCTAACCCTCTTTTTGCAGTTTCTGGATGGTCTCTTGAAGGTCATACCATTATTCACATATATGCAGGTTGTACTTAAGGTCCTATAGGCTTTCTCATGCTGTAGAAGGCAAAGAGAACATAATTGTTCACTGATCAGTGCATTCAGGGCACATCATTCACCTCTTTTCATTTTGTCCTTTGTGATTATATGTTGTGTCTTCTTTCAAAGTTTGTGTATTCATTAGGACTAGTCGTGGCTTGTATATAAGCACCAAAGGGTGCAATTAGAATTATTAAGGCAGGTGCAGCTGCTAAGTATATGAAGTTTAATTTGGCTAAAAGGAGTCATTTCTAATCTTACTTCTTTATTTTTTAGTGCTAATTGTAAAACGTGGCTGTTTACGCAAGGTTGAATTTGAAAATGATGGTTAGATTATGTGTAGCGAGATCTGAAATATTATGTAAAATGACACGTTTCCTAATTAAATTATGTAAAGATTGCTTTGCTGAAAATTAGACAATAGGGTTAAAATCGCATAAAGGCTGAGAACGAGATTATTTATGCAAAGCCCATGTTCTGGAGAACTACAGTAGTATTTCAATAGGTTAAAACTGAAAAAGTGATAGTATAATAGGCTGATGTGCAATTTAAGTATACTAGAATATAGTTTGCTAAAGAGGCTATTAATTTAAGTTAGGTTGAAAATCAGACTGTACGTTAAAGATTAAAGTAACACTGCTTTAGTAAAACCTGTTTCTTTTAGTTTCTCCAAGCTAATTAATAGTTTGTGAGGGATTTAAGACTTTGGAGGTCAAGTTTTATAAAAATCATATTATTTTCTTATAAAGATATTTGTCAATATAAGTTACAACATTTTCTAAATGCCATATCTACTCAATTGTCATGTGCTAATTATTGCAAATTACGTATGTATATTGTTATGTATTTGCTTACTATATCTAAATATGTATATTTTTAATATGTGATGTGCTAACTATTTATATATTTTGTTTGTATTTGTATTTATATATTTTAAATATAGTCCACTCACTTTGAAACGCGACCTCACAACAATAGCCACACGAGCAAGGGTACTTGACAACTAATGTCATACTACCGCTTAAAGTGGCTAACATTTATAAAATCGCTAAAATTCTCCTTGTCCCTACGTTTAGAGAATTTAGTGTATTTTAGGAATATCTAAGCTCTTTTTTTTTCTTTTTTTTTTCTTTTTTAAACTAACTTTGGAATCTGCCAAGTTTGTATTTTTTTAGAAATATCCTTTAATCGAAACATTATTGGAATTTAGCTTTACTTTGATATGTTTTCTCATAAATTAAAATTACATCTTTGACTTTTGATTCTGTCAATGCTTCATGTTTTAACCTTAATCCCAAAAAATATAAATCCGGTCGGGAACCACTTTTCGTGGGACTCGGGAAGTGCCTAACACCTTCTTCCCGAGTCACAAGGACTTCTTACCTTAGAATCTTTGTTAGTATAACTTTCTGGGGTTTAATTTAGATACTTAAACATCGTAGGTGACCTAATACACCTTAAATTAATTTATTAGGTGGCGACTCCAAACTCGTTCCAAACGAGTCACCCTAGTTAAGCCCGACCTTCGAACTCGATCCCGAGCTCGAAAAAAGGGGTGCGACAATATATATATAAGAATAATACTAACACTAATTTAACAGAAAGCACTTGACTATTTTCTGACCATTTACCCTAATTTTCGACATAAGCATTCCTATCTAGGATCAAACAAAAATAATCATCATCTAAGAAAAATTTTATGTGAATTTTACATTGAGTAGACCTTTTTAAGTCTTCCTAATATAAAATGGATACATTATTCATTATTTATGTTATCTAGACATTTAACTATAGGCATTCCACTTATTGTGGCCATTACTTCTCACAACAGAATTACCTAGTTTAAAGCCTATATTTGTGGGATTTAATGGGTAATGACAAGTTAATATTCTGCATATCCACTTAAATGCTTAAATCTAATTAATTCTCACAATCAATTATCTCCTCTTTTTAAGTAAATTGGCATTAATTAGATAATAATAACTTTTAAAATTACTGCGCCTGAAATAAGTACCCACGTTAATTCTTACAATCAATTAACTCCTCTTTTTAAGTAAATTAGCATTAACTCCTCTTTTTAAGTAACTCCTCTTCTCATTCCTTTTCTTATTCTTTTTCTTTTAAGATCTATCCTGAATATTTTTCTAGTCTAGCAAATTTTTTCTTCTCCGATCTAAATATCTACGAAGCACTAAATCTGTTTCAATACCATCCTCTTTCCCTCTTCAAACTCCATGGAAAAAACCTTCATCCTCTCTTCTCTTTTTCTTTTTCGCTCAAAGCACTCAATGGAGGCTAATATCACGGAGAATCTACAAAGTTTTTTTATGACTATGATGTCAAAATGAAGGTGTAATGGTGATTGAAAATGGCGTAACATAAAGATGTATACTGGGTGTATCTACATTGTATATTCGTTGCATATTACTTTAATATTTTATTTAAGATAATGCATATTTGATGTTACATTAGCGCATATTATTTGTATATTGCTAGTTTATTTGTGTTTATTGATATATCTTATTGATATGTTTTGAGTATACCAATGTATTTGTGTATCATTGATATTTTCTGAATATGAATATATATATATATATATATATATATATATATATATATATATATATATATATATATATATATATATATATATATATATATATATATATATATATATATGCAATACCAGTGAAATATTCAAATATTATCTTGCTTTAGTTTCCTTTGATTTTTAAGTAGCAGCTCACGAAATTGACATTTCTTTTGTGGAATAATTATCTAGAGCAATTTTGATTTTGTTCAAAGAGGATCAAACGTTGCTTCTCCAATGTATTCAATGAAGATTCTTGGTAAAGGTGTGATGGTTGAACTCGCTTTACTAGATATGCATATGATATACATGGATTATTTCTACAAACATAGTGAAGAGGATTTGATTACATGCTATAATAATAAAAATATCAGCGGAATATATATGTACAGTTTGGAAGCTTTAGTTTTGAGAGAAAAATGGTGTGCTAATATCATTCTTAATGTGTATGTGTTAATATCATACCATATTAATTTACTGCATATTCATCTTTTACATCATTGAGATATACATATAATATGAATTAAATATGAATAGCAGCTCAAAATGTGGAAACTTAATTGATTTATATGAATGTATATTCAATACATATTATATGAATATAACGCATTGGAGTGATGTATATTGGGAAGATATACAACATATGTATAACTTTTGTATAATAAAGAAAGAAGTAATTGATAGATATGTTCACTATGTGTGGATTGTATATCAGATGCATATCATTGATATATCCTATGAATAAAATTAATAATATTGAGAATGAGATAATAATGTAAATCAGTAACTCCACGAGGTATGAATTAAAACAGAAAATTTTATGAATAAAAAGAGGATATTGGGTGGGAGTTGAGCTCCTTAATTTTCTCCTTATTGGGTGGAAGTTGAGCTCCTTAATTTTCTCCTTTTCTTAATTACTTTTTAGAAATAGAATCAAATTAGACATATTTAGATTGGGCAAATTTTGGCTAGCATATGTGAAGATGTTCAATGGCTATTTGAATGTAGGGTCATGGTATATATTTGGTTAGATATGAAATTTTCCCAAATTTTATCCCGCATATTGGGCCCGTGCTTGCACGGACACCACCCAACCTAGTAGTAAAAAGAGAGACTAATACAGTAATACACCTGACCTAGCCTACGTCCTCCTTCTTCTTCCTCTGTAAATCTTTTTCACTCAACAACTTCTACCAACGATCAGTGCATGCATACATAATCAATATATTCTCTATCTGCTTCTCGTTTTCTAGTGGAAGAATTAAATTTATTTTTGGAGGTGTTTAAATTGCCCGTAAATTATTAAAACCTGAAACCATTCATATCGATTCAATATTTTGGCAACACATTTGGTGGTTTTTGAGATAAAATTTCACCTAACCGAAGTTGAAAAATTGAGCCAAGATTACTAGAGTAGTATATGCCTAAAGAAAATTTATGTCTGTTGCTTTTCTAAAATCTCTTTTTAAGATGTTAGTTTAATTAATTGATCAACTACTACTTAAGTAATCTTTGTCCACCTAAAGAATTCAGTTGGTCTAGCAATAATAGTAGTTGATGTAATCTAATCTGCGAAAGCAAGAAACAAGATAGGAACTAGATACAATCTGAACTACAACAAGAAATTTAGTATAAACTAGTCTACTCACCTCCTTGTTAGAAGCCAAAAGGTACCTAAACTATGCAATAATTCTCAAGACAAACATGTGTCTTGCAAATTGAATGATCAATAGAGAGTAAACTGTTCAATTCAATTAATTTCAAAAAGAACAAGTTTTTCAACATGAAATAGGAATAGCAATATGCTGCGGTTTTTGTATTCAAAGAGTGGTGAACGAAAATAAAGCCTAAGGCATGCTTGTATAGGTGTAGATAAGCTGCCTATAATGTCAACGTAAAAACCTCAGAGTGACTAAATTTAAAGAGACCACGTAGGCCCAATACAGTGCCATTATCCTACTTAAGACTGTCTATGCAAAATAACAAGTAGGAGCTCGTTGAGGTGTTTATTGAGAGCACCCAAATTCTGCCAGAAACTAAGCAATAACGCCCCAAAAATAATCAGCTTGTTGAGATGCTCGTTGAGCTCTCAAACTCACAGCCTTAACTATCAATCAATGCCTCTTCTTCTCCAATGTTAACCAATGTGCTTCTTGTAGCCTCTAACATGCTACCCGCTTCTCCAAAGCATGCACCATCATGGCTCTTCAACAACATCACGTGAACATCATGAAACTCTTTAGCTTGACTCCTCGTAAATGATCTTGAAGGCACAAACTTAGCTTGATCAGGTTGGACTGCATCATTCTCTCCTTCTTGAGAAAATTTCATCCTCGAAATCGAGCATTCATCATCTCCCAAAGTGGACGATCAACAATAATGTCTATTGAGAAAATGTGTTCGTTAGGAAACTTTTCTTGAATGGCAGCTTTCTCAGTTGGTGGCTTTTCTAGCCGAGAGAGATGATCAACAACCTGATTTTCAGTACCCTTCTTATTTTTAATTTCCAAGTCAAACTCTTGGGGGAGAAGTATCCAGCGCAAGAGTCTTGGTTTTGCATCTTTCTTGGCAAGAAGGTATTCAAGAGCTGAATGGTCTATGTATACTGTTACTTTTGACTCTATGAGGTAGACTCTGAATTTGTCAAAAGCAAATACCACATCCAACAACTCCTTTTCAGTTGTAACATAATTAACTTGTGCCTCATTAAGTGTTCGGCTGGCGTAGTAAATGAGATGAAATATTTTATCTTTTCGTTGTCCTAGAACTGCCCCTACTGCTAGGTCACTAGCATCGCATATTAATTCAAATGGTTGGCTCCAATCTGGAGTCACCATAGTTGGTGTATCTACCTTTTTTTTTTATTGTCTCAAATGCTTCCAAGCAATCTTCCGTGAATTCAAACTTCACATTTTTACCTAACAAGTTTGTCAATGGCTTTGTAATTCTTGAGAAGTCTTTGATAAATCTCCTGTAGAATCCTACATGACCTAAGAAACTTCTAATGCCCTTGACGGTTGTTGGAGGAGGTAATTTTGCAATCACTTCTACCTTAGCTCTATCAACCTCAATGCCCTTTGATATGACTTTATGCCCAAGAACAATACCTTCTCTTACCATAAAGTGGTATTTTTTTCCCATTTGGAACCAAATTCGTCTTTTCACATCGTTGAAGCACTAATGTGAGATGGTGGAGACATTCTTCAAATGTTTTTCCAAAGAGTGTGAAATCATCCATGAATATCTCCAAACATTTTTTTGACATGTCAGAGAAAATAGCTGCCATGCATCGTTGGAATGTGGTAGGGGCATTGCATAAACCAAATGGAATTCTTCTGTATGCAAATGTCCCACTGAGGCATGTGAATGTTGTTTTTTCTTGGTCTTCTGGTGAAATTGGAATTTGATTGTAACAAGAGTAACCATCGAAAAAATAATAAAAACTATGGCCTACCACTTTTTCCAGCATTTTATCGATGAATAGTAAGGGAAAATGATCTTTCATGGTAGCATCATTGAGTTTACAATAATCAATGCGTACCCTCTATCTGGTGACAGATCGAGTTGGGATTAACTCGTTATCTTCATTTTGCATAACTTGTCATTCCTCTTTTTTTGGGTACAACATGTACCAGACTTACCCATTCACTGTCAGATATAGCAAAGATTATCCCAGCATTTAGTAGCATAACAACTTCATTTTGGACCACTTTTTCCAAATTTAGGTTCAATCGTCGTTGTGGTTGCACTATTGCTTTAGAATTTTCTTCTAGCAATATTTTGTGCATGCAAATGACAATGCTGGTCCCTTTTATGTCTCTAATGGTCCATCTCAAGATGTCAATTAGTTGTATTTTCTGTTCTCTTGTCAAAGAGGAAGAAATTATGACTGGAAATGTTTTAGGTTCTAAAAATACATATTTTAAATGGGAAGGTAGAGCTTTCAAGTCAAGCGAAGAATGGAGGTTTCCATTTTTTCTGAAAAATCTTCTAATTCACAATCTTGTTTAATTTCTTCATCTACATCTGACATGGTGTCAGTTAGATGTTCATCTGGTTGATTTTCATTTAATTTGTAACATTGATATTCTTCCACAAGCTCATTCAATATATCAATACTGAAAACTGAGGATGATGACATTTCTTCCTTTGGGCATTTCATTAATTTTTGCATGTCAAAGATCACCCTTTCCTCATCTACTCTCAAGATTAATTGTCCTTATTGGACATCAATTAATGCTCTTCATGTTGCTAGAAAATGTTTCCCCAGATTTAAAGGCACGTCAGTATGTTCTTCCATGTCTAAGACAATAAAGTCAACTGGAAATACAAGCTTGTCAACTCTAACCAATATATCTTCAATTATGGCATGGTTTTTTTTTTTAACGATTGATCTGCCAGTTGTAATGATACTGGTGTTGCTTTAATTTATCCTAGGTTGAGCTTCTTGAAAATAGAAAAGGGCATTAAATTAATAGAAGCTCCTGAATCATATAGTGCTTTTTCAAAATAAACTCCTCCTAAGGTGCAAAGAATTGTAAAACTCCCTGGATCTCCAAGTTTCTTTGGAAGATTATTTTGTAGTATGACACTGCATTCTTCTGTCAATTCTATGACAGCAAGTTCTTCCAACTTTCTTTTATTTGACAAAATTTCTTTAAAAATTTAGCATAGGAAGGCATCTGAGTTAATGCTTCAGTGAAAGGGATATTTATGTACAATTGTTTGGGAATATCCAGAAATTTCCCGAATTGTTTGTCCAATTTTTCCCTCTTTTGTTTTTGTGGAAAAGGGAGTGCTACTTCTTGAGTGCATTCATCAATTTTATGTGGTGATTCCTGATTTCTATTTTCTCCCTTCTTCATTATTTCAATTGACTCTTGTACTTCACGTTCTTGATTTATGTCCTCTTGTGCAGCTTCATCTTGTTTTTCGGGTATGGTTCAGATAAATATTTTCCACTTCTTAATGCTATAGCTTTTGCTTGCTCCTTTGGATTTTTCTCTGTATTGCTTGGGAGACTTCCAAGATTCCTATCTGTTAGCTTGACTGCTAATTAGGGGTGTGCAAAACCGAACCGGTACCGATAGCCGAACCGCTACCGCTACCGATAAGCATAACGGTATCGGTATAACGGTTATTGGTTCGGTAATGGTATTAATTTCCAATACTGATAAGATATCGGTACGGTAACGGTTTTTATATCTCTTTACCATTACCGTACCGATAAAAATTTTTCTTATAATTTTTATATATTTTATTTTTTTTATTATTAGTATATTAAGTCATTTAAACTCTTAATTTACAAAATTAACTTATAGGTTAAACTTCAATTATTATTATTATTATTGGTGGTTATATGTACTCATACACTTTAATTAATGAGTCCGGCCTATTTTATTGCTTTCTCGGATCATTGTTCAGACTTTCTTATCTTTTCTTTTTCTATTTCATTATTTTGTGTTATGTTAGCATCTTGTTAAGACTTATTGATTGCACTTGTTTACTTAGTTTGTGTGGATGGTTTGTCTATTACTTTAGTGGTTATTCATATTAATTAAAAAATATTACCTATTGACAACCATCCACAAAGAATTTACACATTACTTCGATGTACCGTTACCGAACCATTAACTACCGAACCGTTCAGAACCGATAACCATTAACCGATAGCTTATTGGTACGATATTTGTTTTACATAATTACATACCGTTAACCGATATACCATTACCGATAAGCTCAAACCCGAATCGTACCGCCCCATGAACACCCCTACTGCTAATTGTCCCATTTGAATTTTGAGGTTTTGTATTGTCATTCTTTGGGACTCCATCTTTTCATCGATATTTTTGATAAATTTATACATCAAATCTTCAAGATTGTTGTCTCTGAGGTGGAAGTAATGATTCCTAGTTTGGTTTTGATATCTAGGAGGTGGCTGGCTTGATTGTCCTTGATTTACTGATTGTCATGGATTTAGACTTCCGCTATTATTACTGCATGAAAATCCGAGATGCCTTTGTCCTTGTGGATTAAAGTTGTCGTTATAATAATAGTTATTATTTCTATTATAATGTCCAACGACGTTAACCTGTTCTCCATTCTGGCACTTATGGTTTGGCTGTTCTCCATTACAAAAATCACAACGTGGTTGTGACTTAGTTTTGGATGTGCTTGCTTGTATTGCCTCAATTTTTCTTGTTAAGTTTGTTATTTGATGAGCTAGTGAGGATACAACATCAATCTGGTGCTTTCCAGCTGGCTTTCATGATTGAGCTCTTTCAGTTGGCCGTTGATTTGTGTGTTCAGTAACTTCATTTAAAAGTGCCATGGCTTCTTCAGTGGTTCTACTCATGATTGATCCTCCTGCGGCTGTATCTACGATGCTTCTTGAAGCAGGTGTTATGCCATTGTAAAAAGTTATTAGCTGTTGCCAGTCTGGTATACCATGATGAGGACATTTTCTCAGAAGTCCTTTAAATCATTCCCACGCCTCATAAACTGATTCTGCATCAATTTGAGAGAAGTTGTTTATTTCTTCTCTCAATCTAGCAGTTTTTACAGGTGAGAAGTATTTATTCAGAAACTTTTGAGTCGTATCTTCCCATGTCTGAATAGAACCTGTTGGTAGGTTCCTGAGCTAAGCTCTTGCTTCTCCCCTTAATGAAAAAGGGAATAAGCGCAACCTAATAGCATCATCTGGGATTCCATTATTTCCAAAGGTATCCAAAATTTCCATGAAATCATCCAAATGAGCATTAGGATCTTCTTGTGAGAGTCCATTTGAATTGACATGTATTTTGGATCATTTGAATCAAAGCCGCCTTGATTGCAAAATTACGAGTCACTACTGGAGGACGCCTTATACTGGATTCTCTCTCTGTGTAAGTTGGTCGAGCGTAATCTCTCAGTAATCTTCTATGCCTTGGCTCAACTTCATCAAATTGATCTTCTAAAGTAGGGTCTTATTATTGACTCTCATATTTTGGTTTCCATCTTCTGCTGTGTGCCTGTGTCTAATCCTTGTTCTCGATTGTTTCCTCTATTAGGAAGTAATCCTTGATTTTCTTCCATTTTGTCTTGAGTCACACTGAGACTTTGGTCGAGCTTTTTCAGTCGTCTCAAGGTTTTATTCATTTTAGGATCAAGACTTACCAGCTTCTTTGACGAAGAACTGGTCATATACCAAGGATCTTGAAATTGTAGCAAAACTAAAAAAGAAAGAATATTAGGTTAGTAATCAATGAATTACACCAAATATTACCAATCCCTGACAACGACGCCAAAAATTTGACGAGGCTTCTAGAGTGTGTGTGTGTGTGTATAAAATAATTTTTACTCGTACTCTACCAAATTATAGTATAGAAAGATGTCAAACCCGCACATATTGGATTTTTTTAGTACAATTACTTTCATTACTATCAAGAAAATAATTTGTTTTACTGATGTCAAAAGAAAATAAAACTGAATATGCTATGAAACTTAGTTTATAGAATCAAGTAATTTGTGACAAGATTTCACGTGATAGAGAAAATATTGGAAATAGTAACTTCACTTGTTAATTTCTTCAAATACAAATTTTTTTTAATAAAGCTCAATTGAATTAATTACTTCTTTCGAATATAATTAACTCTTCTATCATAATTTATGAATTATATTCTCTTCAGATATATAATTACATAATATGAAAAGAGCATACCTGCCATATTGTTATAGTTAAAAATAATTTCTCTCGAATATCAATTTTAACTTTAACACATCATCTCAATTTATTTCTTCCGAATAAAAATTGATATGACAACATACATAATATAAATAATTTAATCGGTGATAGGTTGTTGAAAAATTTGTATCCCAAGTTAATGAACAAGATTCGTTCTACTTCCAACATTTAAAGAGTAATAAAAAGTGCAATACAAGGCATAATATTGAACACTAGTAAATAAAAGAGTTAAGGAGTAGATATAAAATTTCACTGTTATTAACTCCTTCTTTTAGCACATCTTTTTGAGTAACTCTTCAGATACACAAATGAAATTCCATAGGAACTTTCTGCTCAAAGAACTGTTCCTTGGTTTCTCGTTCCAACACTATGCATAAACCACATTTTTGGAGTACTCTTTTATATTCCTGACACAAGTTTTTACTCTTTTATAAGAGTAGAATACATTTTATTCTATTATAGAGGACAAATTGACTACACATTCTCTTCTTGAAAATTTAAAACCAATAACAAGGAGCCAACACTAAAGTAGAAGTTTTAGGATGAAATCATCCTCAATGTAGCTCAATCTTGCACTCGTCCTTAATCCTTATTACCAAACTACGCTACATCCCTTTCAATTGGTCTACAACAGTGTCATTGTAGAGAATCCTTATTTTATAGCCTAACTGTATGATTGGTTTGTTTACTAGTTGCAGCCTTGCAGGTTTTGGTAACACTTTGTGATGCCAATTTTCGTCATTTTTTTCTCAACTTTTTCAATTTAGCACAAATAGTCAAATCACAATGCAAATACATTTAATAATGGTAAATATAGTTCAAACCCTATATTTTTATGGTACTTCAACGATGTTAGATGATCGGTGATAAAGTTTTGATTCCACCTAAGATACTTGAGAGAAAATTATTTGAGAAGCTTTGGTTCGAGTTTTGAAATTGATAGGATGGGACTAATGGTTAGTGGTTTTTACTAACAAGTTTACATTAATTTTTTAATTCGACCCAAAGTTTTAAACATTTTAATTTAGCCCCCGATTAACTCTTAACAAAAGAAAATGACGTCCTTATATCTTAATTAGGAGTTGAGAGACCCAATCCTCTCACGTCTCTTGCATCCAATAGTACAAGCACACGTGATCCTCAATATAAACACCTAATTTTGCCAGACTTTGGAAACCAATAAAGAGGAGAATATGGGCATGATCCTTCTCGTTGATAATAAAGAAAGAAAGATATAATTTTAAATTCCTGAAAGAAAGGGACCAATAATTGAAAGTGTTGTACCTATTTATGAATGGGTTTCCCCCAACTCTAAAGAGAAACCAAGAAATGGCGATGTCCCACTTATTGCTTGCTCTCTCTCTTTTCATTTTCCAGGTTTCATTCCTATTTCCCTATTTATTTCTTTGGTTTATATATATGATTATGGAAGATCACATCCTAAATTAATCTTGGTAATCATGATGCTACTTAGTTGATTAATCTATTATATGCTGTGTCCTGACAACTGTTTAGACTTATCACAGTCAGCTGTAGCTATTGCCTATTGCCTGATAAAGAAGACGTTTTTTTGCCTACTTTACATATCAATTTATCAATATTGGTCAAAGTAAATATTCCTAGTTCACTTGTCGATATTCTTTTCAGCCTTATCCCATATCATCTAATAGTGTGTTTCGCAATGTCTGGTTTTGTATCCTGTAGGTACAGTGTCCAAGTTGCAGCTAAATGTGTTCAAAACAATATATATTTGCACTACTAGTGTAGGTTTTTGCAATAATGGTTGTATATGTTTCATGAGTAGAAGAAAAGGGAAACTAAAGGAGAAGAAACCGTTTTCTGCTTGAGCCAAAATTTTACGAGTTCTTAATCTCTTTCATGATTTCTTTCTACATCACAATGATTAGGATGTCATGGATTTAATTTAAGGGGTATCTAGACCAAGTAGATGTTTTAGGTCCAAATTAATGTGAAAGAATAGTGTTGGTTGGTTAAACTATGTTACATACTGAAGCCTGTTCCCAAAGATATTTATTCTTCATGTAGTCCTTTGTTGAATACCTTTATTAAGAGGTCATTTTTTCCCCTAAATGAGCTGCAGGTAGTTGCAGAAAACCCAATATCGCAACTTAAAGCTGAATCTGCAATCCTTCAGGTATGTTTTTTCTTCATGATAGAGAAGATATTACTGTCATTGTTCTCTGTTGTAGCTAAAAGGTAAGAGATTCCTTTTGAATGGCTATACAGGACTCAATCGTTAAAAAGGTTAATGAAAATGAAAATGCTGGATGGAAAGCTGCATTGAACCCACGATTCTCGAATTTCACGGTGAGATTTCTTTAAACCTGTATATTTTGTTTGGGAAACCTAGTTACACTATCTTCTGTGCAAAGCAACATCCTTCAACACTCTTTTCATGACTACATATACCCTTCATACACAGGTTTCCCAATTTAAGCGCCTTCTTGGAGTTAAGCCCACAAGAAAGAGCGATTTAAAGGGCATTCCTATTTTGACTCATCCAAAACTTTTGGAGTTACCACAAGAGTTTGATGCTCGAGTGGCCTGGCCAAGCTGTAGCACTATTGGGAGAATTCTTGGTTAGTTTCTTCATTTTCGTATATAGTTTAGAGGTTATAGTTCTATTGAGGGTGCTAATTCTTTCCATCTTTTGATGTCATGCACCCGGTGCTATTTTGGTCACAGATCAGGTGAGTGTCTTTGTTCTGGTCTCACTCATTTGTTTTTCCCCTAAATATGTCTTTCCGGGTACTCTAATAATCCGATTGTTTGTATTTCAGGGACACTGTGGTTCTTGTTGGGCTTTTGGTGCTGTTGAGTCGCTGTCTGATCGTTTCTGTATTCATTACGGCTTGGTAAGTTCATTTCTTAATGCAAAAACTTGCAATACTTATTTTGATTACAGTCACTGATGTTTAATTAATGTCTGAGGCAGAATATCTCTCTGTCAGCAAATGACCTCTTAGCATGCTGTGGCTTTTTATGTGGGGAAGGTTGTGATGGTGGATATCCATTACAAGCTTGGAAATACTTTGTCCGCAAGGGTGTGGTCACTGAAGAGGTATATGGTTCTGCTGTTGACTTGTTTCAAAGGGATTACAACTTTCAGATATTGTAGATCCTTATGCTCAACTGTGTATTAATTTATTCTGGCAGTGTGACCCTTACTTTGATAATGAGGGATGTGCCCACCCTGGATGTGAACCTGCATATCCCACCCCCAAGTGTAATAGGAAGTGTGTTAAAGAGAATCTACTTTGGAGTACGTCCAAGCATTTTGGAGTCAATGCATACATGATCAGCTCCGACCCATACAGTATCATGACAGAAGTTTACAAGAATGGACCAGTTGAGGTCGCTTTTACTGTTTATGAGGTAAGAATGATTAAGGAAGGAGAGTAAAGTTCTGATCCTGAAATTTTTGGAGACAACTCTTATGATAAAATATAAAGTTGGATGCTGCATGAACCTGTTAAACAACAGCAACAATTATGCCTTAATCCCTAATAAGACTTGCAATGCATTTATCTATCGACCCCGATAATATTTAAATTGGGTATGCTTCTTTCAGGCTAAATCTAAGATTCTTTGAGAAACTTTAGTTAAGTATTAGAAATACCCTTCTCTCAATGTTTTTAAGGGATTTCCTTACAGAGCATATCTGAGGACGAAACATTATGCTTAGTTGAGAAATGTAACTGAAATTACTTTCTATCTTTTGTCAACTGTCAGATAATCGTTGATGATCTGCTAGACAGATTTCAAAAAACTTTTGGCCACCAACTTTATCTTTCTGATTCCTAGTATTTTGTTCTTTCATTTGCCTAGGAGTGTTGTCCTTGTGAGTTCGGAGTGCATCATCTTTTTTGATGATATCTGGATTTGCTAACTTGGATTATTTTCTTTATTTGATCTATTACATTCTCCTATTTGAAACCTATACCCTTCATGTACCGACTGACAAACTGCTTCTCAAGCACAGGATTTCGCTCACTACAAGTCTGGAGTTTACAAGCATGTAACTGGTGATGAATTGGGAGGCCATGCTGTTAAGCTCATTGGATGGGGAACCTCTGAGGATGGAGAGGACTATTGGGTTTGTTTACATCTTCAAATTTGTGCCATTTATATCTTCAAAACCATTTCGTCCTTTCTAAATTTGTTCTTTTGGCTTTGCAGCTTCTTGCCAATCAGTGGAACAGAGGCTGGGGTGATGTATGTCTTGATCTAGTTCTTGTTCTTTTAACAGCGTACTTGAGCCAAAAGAATTTCTTCTTGTGGGAAATTACTAAAAAGTTGTCAATGTTCAGCTTTGCCCTTTTTAAATGGGATTACACACTTGATTCCTATTGTTCAGTATATGTTGTTGATACTTTGTACATGTGCATTATCGGGTGATTGCATCTTTCCTGGGAGGTTTGGAGCTCCTCCAATTGGGGTTTCGGGTGTTTTTTTTTTTTTTCCCTCTTTCTTTTGGGTTGGGAGGGGGGGGGGGGGGGAGGGGGGTTGGTGTGTAAATGCTATTTCTTGAAGATCTGCTATTTGAGCAGAGCCTACGTATTATAAGCTTCTTCTCAAATGTATATTTGTCTGGATGGCAGGATGGGTACTTTAAGATCAGAAGAGGAACGAACGAATGTGACATAGAAGATGAAGTGGTTGCAGGAATGCCTTCACCCAAAAATCTGAACATGGAACTTGATGTGTCTGATGCTTTCCTCGACGCCTCAATGTGAATTGCTAATTCTTCAACTAAACATTTAACAGATAGCAAGTTTCTGGATGCTGGGGACTGGGGAGCAGTAACACTTTAAGTTTCATATTCATCCCCTTCTAAGTTGTCTGCAGAATTTATAATTTGAACTTGTTCCTCGATGTTATTATCATCAAACTGTTTTCCTCTATGTATTTCTTAAGAAGTGCTTTGTCAATCTTGGCAATGTTGTAACATTATTATGAATTGTACTTAACATTATTAATGAAAGTGTATTTTGTTGTTGATGTTGTGATCAAATATTGCCATCTTAAGCTAATTATTACTGTGATATTTATTGAAATTTGGAAATTCCATAAGTTGTCCCGTGTTTATTTGAAAATTTGATTGCAACATATAGAAACTGGAACATGGATGAGTTGAAAATTAGAAGAATCTGAGTTGGCTAGTTAGTGGCTACTGATCTGTAAAACTAAGTAGATGTAAGAAGAATAGTTAAGTTAGCTATATATCCTAATTTAAAGGAGACAACTTTATTCATCAAGCAATCTTCTTGAGGAGACAATAAATGTAAAACTTTCTACTGGTATTGTTAATACTCGATTTCCATTTCCTCATACTCATAAATAAAAGATGGAAATTAACTATAAACAGAGTTACTATCTAATCTTCTTGTCATAATACACACTACTAATACTTTTTTTTTTTTTTTTTTTTTGAAGTGCCTTAAAATTGTGAAAAAGATGATTGATAGCATAATCATATGCCAATGTGAGACCGGAAACGAAATTGATTTTTTTACACTATATACCCATGAAATTCAAAGAATTTATAGGCACTACCCATTAAGAATAACATTACCCATGAAATTAAAAGTATTTACCCAACATACTCATTTATTACTATATACCTTTGTTATACCTTTAAAGTATACTGCATAAATAATATAGTATATAAGTCTAGATATATTGCCTCACCCTGAGATGAGAGGGAAGGTCGATTTGACTCGAATCCTGGACTTGATCTTGAATCCTACACCGGTTAATGATGCGATGGGGGAAGTTTTTCTTTTTTCATCAATGCTGGCCCAGTCGAGGATCGTCCATGCCCAATCCCGATGGGCAAAACCTTTGATTTGCCCCTACCCTAGCTCTATAATCCACCCGTCTTCCCCAGTCCCTGAAAGCCCTCCAGGGGCCTAAACCTCTTTCTCCACTCGAGTCTGAAGTTCAGCGGCTTTCATCGTTGACGAATACATGCGCTAATAAGACAAAGAAATGGAGAGTCTATGCCTTGAATGAATCAGTAACAACCTTTAAGTTATACTGCATAAATAATAGTATACAAGTCTAGATGGTAAGACATGTAAATAAATTATGGGTAGAGCATGCAAATATGAAATTTATGGGTAGATATGGATAAATATTTTGATTTTAATGAGTATTTTCGTTAACCTCCCAAGAAATTCCATTTCCTCTTAAGTCTTACCCATAACATTGTGATCACATGTTGAACCAAATTATATCTATATTAGGGGTGGCAATGGGGCGGGGCAGGGCGGGGCGGGTTGAGCCCTTCCCCCGCCAAAGTTTTGCCCTGCCCCGCCCCGCCCCATTTGGTCTTTGTCAAGTTTCTGTCCCGCCCCGCCCTGCCCCGTTTGACCCGCCCTGCCCTGCCCCGTTTTGACTTGCCCCGCCCCACTTAAATTACATTTTAAGTCATTATTTTTTTATTTTTTATCATCAAAATTGAACTTTTCTTTTAACTTTTAATCCATTTAACATATCTCTAACTTTTTTTCTATTGAAATTTTCAAATTTGATGATTTTGGAATTACTTAAAAAAATTGAAGCTTTTAAAAGATTTATAGTATTTCAAAAGTATTACGTATTTACTATATTAATTAATAGCTTAAATAGCCAATAGTTGAACAATATTTTCATTATTTCCTCAACTTAATCATGAAATAAGAAAATAGTGGAAAAAGAACAAGTAAAATTAATGAGCCTCTATGTTGCCCCGCCCCGCCCCGAAAATTTTAAAATAAAAATTTGCCCCGCCCCCGCCCCGTTTAACAGTTGCCCCGCCCTGCCCCGTTTACTGTTTTGTCCCGCCCCGCCCCATCCCCAATCTATATGGATGAGTAAAAAGTTTAATTACAGTCTATATAAAAAGCTATAAACACCACCTATTATTGATCCCATTCGTCTATCCTGTGCTTCTCTTCTCCAATTTTTTTGTAGTTTCAAACATTATATAAATGTTGCCTATTTGAATGTTTACGTAACCAAACTATATTGTAATTTTGGATTAAATTGCACTCAAATGTACATGGTTTTTTCTCATTTTAAATAGGATTCTCCTATCTTCTTATATTATCATGTTCTCACGGAGTACGCCTTACTTCCCGTGGAGCTGCTACTTCCCTTATCATTTTTTTTAACTCTCTCTTTGACCCATCATTTTGTTCATGTCTATTGAAATTTAGCTTTGATTATTCAATTTACTTTAGCATGAATTATTACCTTTTTCATTTTTGCCTTAATGCTTTAATTATTTAAAGAAGATAAATGATGGGGTAATTTTACCCAAAAAATAAATAAATGAGGGGGGTAATTATATATTACTACAAATCAACAAAAATGTAAGAAGCAAAGGAAAGTGGTTCAATTCAAATATAAACATGACTATTTTTTCGATTAACTATAATTAACTATGATAGCAATATCTTCGGATCCTAGTTGTCGGTTGTCCCTGAAGCTGAGTGCTGATAGAGAATTCTTTCAAGTGTTTAAGTTTTGTTTGAAGTTAGTGTGCATATATTTTTTCACTATATGATCAATCAAATAATATTTATAGGTAATCCTTTATAAAAAGTAAATTTATAATTTAAAAATAAAATAAATTATCTTCTGGCTGCTACAATAGTTAAAAGTAGCATGATAATGTGTGTGTGTCTACATAATCCCTCTATTTCACTTTATGTGTCATAATTTGTTTTGATACATTGTTTGAAATTTTTGATACTTATAATCTAAAATAAGTCATATATGTTTGTGTGACTATAAATCATTTCATTAAAAATAATTTTAGATTTAATTTGTTTTCAAATCTAAAAAGGAGTATGAATTTCGAGGGATAATTCTGGAAAAATTAAAAAGGAAATAATGACGCAGCACCTCCATTTCAGAAGCAAATAAATTTTTGAAAAAGAAGTCGCAAGGCGCATATATAGAAAGGCTACATATTTGAAGTAAAGTGGAGTGAAGTGTAGAAAATGAGGATGGAAAGCAGCGAAGAAGAAGATGATTTCCCATGTATTGAAAGTGTGACTCCTCAGTCTAAGATCGATTCCCTTTACCAGTCCCACACTGAAAAGGTATTTTCGCTTCAATTTGGATCTATTTTCTCTAAAATTGTGGCTTTGGTCTTTCACTTGATTATTAATGTGCCTTGTCTCATTTTATTAATTCTTCATTCACTAAATCATCTTCCAACTCGACGTATAATCTCCAGTTCCTAAGTTCCAAACCTTAGTTGAGAATTAAAATGTAGAATGTTTGGCGATTGAGCAAGTAACTAAATCTGCTTTTATTTACAACTTCTCAGCTTCGTGTCTCAAAGTGTTTAACAGTCTGTCAAAAATAAGAAACGCTCGCTCACATGAGGCTTCATTCTTTTTGATAATGGGTTGTGGTGAGGCTTGTACCCGGGACCCCTGCTTGTTCTGAATGATTTACAAAAATATACTAACCCTAACACCATATTTACAAAAAATACCGATATTTTAACACTTTACAAAACATAACAATAGTACAAATACCTACAATTTAGGGTTTTATCTCATTCTTCCTACTTTCTCCACCCATCACTGTCCTGGGGTTGCTGCCATCCTCAACGCCACCAGCCAGCCACCTCCGACCGTCGGCTAGCCGCTGCCACCACCACTGAATTTTATATTTTTTTAATATTCAAAACGGAACATACAAAAAATACACACGTATACATTGAACTTTTAAAGATTGACGTTTTGAAAATACATATAACCCAGACATACGCACACCTACTAAAATATACAGAAACATACAAAGTTATAAAAAAAAAACATTAAAACAACTTCTCAAGTCTAGACATACATATACACAATCATACAAACATATACACATATATACAAACATATACACATAAAAAAACTGAAGATAGGCATTCCTATACAAAAAATACAAAAGGTATACATATTTATATATACAAAATACAAAATATACTAATACATACACATTTATACACATACAAAAAAAAAAAAAAAAAGTAGCAGATCGGAGATGGACAAAAGCAGCAGCGACCGCTGGTCGCCGGCGATAGACAACAACAGCGATGAATGACAGGAACGGCGGCGACCAGCGGCTGATCGGAAAAAATAAAAATGCAGCAGCGTCGCAGATCTGAGAAATCAAAGTAGCAGCGGCGAGGGACAGCGGCAACGGCTCGCCGGTGATAGGGGAGGGGGTGGCGGGTGGGTAAACGCGTGGAGGAGAGGGGGGAGAGAGAGAGATGGGGAAGAAATCAGGGTTTTGTGGTTGGAAGAGTGGGAAATCAGAAATGAAAAAATGGTATCTAGGGTAACTTTTTGAAACTATTGTTACGTTTTGTAAATACAGTAACAATATTGGTATTTTTTGTAATTTAGCTATTAGGATAGTCATGTGGTGTAAATTTTGCTTAAAACATTGGTTCTGATACCAGTTAAAGTGTGTGACCATCTCATCTAAAAGTTTAAGCTGTTAGAAAGAGCACACTCTTATTTGATTAATTAGCTCTTCCATAATCCTCCTCACAGTTGGTCATAATCCATTTTACCAAGGCATCTTGGAAGTTCAAACCTATTAGCACTTGCTCCAAAAAAATCCATTCAAGAACATCCATATCATGAACACTCCCGTATAATGTTTAGGACCAATTCAACAAGGGTGCCCCCCTCCCCCATTTCCGTTTCTCCTTTTCATAAGGTCTTAAAGTCTCCACGGTCTTAGTATGAACATAAGAAGTTCTTCTCCTATCCTTAGGTGTCATGCTCTAATTCTGAATGAGCCCGTGACTGGCACCCGTTGCCTTAAACTGAGTTTGTATTTCATAGAAAATATCTCAGAACGATCTTCCATTAAGAAAATGCAAGTAGACCTTAAATAATCAAGTGAAGCTGCATAACCGTCTAAGGAGCATCTCCAAGGAGTTGATAACAGCGCAAGCTGTGGGTAGCACAGGGCAATCTTGGAGGTTCAGGTCGTAAAGTTCATGTGATTCACACCCAGTACCAATTATTCATTTCGTGCTATCGTCTTTTATGGCAACAAATCATCCAAAAAAGTTACTGAGCAGTTTAAGTGTTTGACATGAATGACTTATGGACAACCAAGGACATAAAGAACTGAAGAATGGAGTTTAGAGTGAAAAAGGGTAAAGGGGTAGCTTGGCCTACTCCAATTTCCATGTTTGGAATACATTGGCCAGTGACTATCGGAAGAGATTTGAATAGGAAATAGTTGAGAAATTTATTACTAAAGACGTGATCAAAAGCTCCAGAGCTGATGGCGCAAGGATCAATATGAAGGATTGAGAGGCATAAGCTCTGGACAACATATGTGAGTTGCAAAGTTGTCTGCTTATGTGACTCCTTGTACTTAGCCAGCCTATTGCTCATACCAACCGTGTTCACTTTCTCATAATCAGTGCTTCAAAATTGTGATGACATGGCTTTGAGATGGAACTGATACTGACTCGGACAGCTTCTACAGTCACGAAAAATTGCGAAGTGACGATCTGTTCTTCCTCGCTAACATCACCGATACCATGTGAGAAATGAAGAAATACACATGAGAGACAAGGAGAAAATATGCTTTGATTATTCCCTCAAGCTATTGGATTTTTAAAAAGTACATTCATCTATTCTAAACAATAACTACGCCTCAATCCCAAACAAGTTGGGGACTACACCTATTCTAAACTTGGAAAAAAAAACAAGGTTACATAATTGCAAAGATATAATCTCCCTAATTCGTTCCTAATTCAATCTAATTAACATATTCCATATCTACATTAACCATACACCTATTCTTCATGCCATCAATGGAACCACTTACTTTAAAAATTATAAAAAAAAGAAAGAGTTATCCCTCTATTTCTGGAGTGGTTGCTGATTTGTCACTTTTCGTCTTTTCTAATGAGTTCCCCAGTTTAATGTTTTGAGTTGTGCAGGGAATAAGGAAAATCTGTTTTGAGCTTTTGGATTTGAAGGATGCGGTGGAGAACTTGTGTGGTAACACTCGAACAAAGTGCTTGGCTTTCTTGAGGTATTGGTTGATGAAACTCTTTTACTAGGCCAATAGAAAGTGGAAGATTATTCTGTTCAATACCACATTTTTATAAACTATGTATTCTGCCTTTCCTATGGAAGCTGCGGTTAACAGTCTGTTAAAAACTTAAAACTTCCAAGCCAACAATAGCAAAAGCATCTTAAAACTTGCATTAAATGAGTAAACCTGCAGCAAAGGACAAATACAGGTATTGTGACCTCAAAAAGATGTGACATTATGTGACCTTTTGGCTTTTGCAGCGAGGAGGTTGTAGAAACTATCTGATAATCTATGCATTTGGAGTCATACTTGAGTCTGGCATTGAGTTAATGTTGGTGGCACGTTGGCAGGTGTCCCATGTCTAAAAGGACCAAAAACCAACCCAATCATGTCCCATTTTTATTGCTTATCGCTTGATGTTATGGTCTCTTGTACTGAGAACCCTTCCTTAGAAACGTAAAGGTATCCAGATTTTTCTTTCCATCTGTTAGGTTCTTAAGAGCTCCTCCTTTGTTTTTCTTTTTGGGTGGAGAGCAGTGGTGTACGCATGAGTTTTTGTAAGCGGCGCACATATAAAGAAGTGAACAAATATTTTAATGATGTCATCTTAACAAAACATAATTCAAGTACATTGGAACTCTTCTTGAAGATGTTTTTGAAAGGCTATTCTAGCTCATATGGTATTTTGGTTTAGTTGCTCTTTTAATCTGTTGGAGGTCGTCAGATTGAGTCTCACTAACCACACTACATTTTTTTAGTAGAAGGATACACAGGCTCAAGAAGTTTAATAACATGTCCTGATATTGAAGTTTGAATTCCCGACTATATCCTAATAGCTATAGCACTAGACCAGTAGACAACTGAACCCTTTTTGGTCTAAGCAGTGTCACTTTTTGGCTAGTAAATACTTTGGTTTTGCTTATATATGTGTATCTAAGTAGTAGTAAATGTTTTGGACAAAGTGGTGTCACGTGACACCGCTTGGACAAGGGTAAAATTTATTTGTGAGCCTTTATATTGGAGAAGGCTTCAAGAAATAGTTTCTTATTTGCAAAAGCACAAGGATGAGATGAAAAGTTTGTTGAAAGGGGCTTCATCAAAAAAAGTTCGTTGAAAGGGAAAGTACTGAACAACTTACCTTCTTCTAGATGGAAATGTGGATGGTGTTAACAATCTTCATAAATTTAGCTAGTCCGATTACTTGCATCTAGTCTTTGTGAACAATACATGTCCAAGCTCCAGCTGTTTTTTTCCCCTGCATCACTGGCTACTTTCTGCATTGGGCTGCTTTATGGATTATGTAGTTATGTCTACTGATAACCTTCAACTTATTATCTCCTGATCCATGTAATATGTGTCCTCATTTGCCTTGATATACCCATGCCAAACGGGTGTGACTTGGATATGGGTCCTTTTTTGCAGATCCTTTAAAGTACACTGAGTAAATGGAAAAAGCATATCCATATTGGATACTCATACACACTCTTGACAGATGCATTGCTTTAAAGTAAAAATTTCGTGTAGGGGCCTGTTTGGCGCGCGCTAATTGATTTGTAGCCGTCAAAAATAAATTCGCTGAGAAATAGCCACCTCCGGAGAAATCCCAATATTTTATACTGGGGCTTTGAACAAGTTGTATTTATACTGGGAAGCTTCAGTAAACTAACCCCAGTATAAAATACTGGGGCTTTGAATAAGTTTTGTTCAAGGCCCCAGCATTTTTGTTATGGGACTTTGTATAAAGCTTCAGTCCCATAACAAAATGCTGGGGCTGTGAACAAAACTTATTCAAAGCCCCAACATTTTGTTAGGGGACTGAAGCTTTATATATAAAGTCCCATAACAAAAAACTGGGGCTTTGAACAATGGGACTGAAGCTTTATATATAAAGTCCCATAACAAAAAACTTGGGCTTTGAACAAGTTTTGTTCAAAGCCCCAGTTTTTTGTTATGGGACTAGTCTGGGGTGTTTTTCCAACGCTAATGGAGTTTAAGTGTGCGTGCGAATTTTTGGCTATTCTTCAATGAATTTTGAAATGCTGGATAGTCCCCAATGAGCGCGTCCAAAAATGGCTACGGATCAAAATTTCCCTGCTTTAAATGAATCCATGTAATGATACATGACCATTCTATGTGCAAAGGTCAACTTCTAATATGTTGTTGTCAATGTAGATTGTCTGAGGAAGTTGTGGAAACAGAACATGAGCTGAATGAGCTTAGGAAGCATATATCTGCTCAGGGGATTCTTGTCCAAGATCTTATGAATGGTGTATGCCGAGAATTGGATGAATGGACCCGAGCAAGTGGTGATGCCCAAGAAGCTAATGAAAGCCCTCCAAGCTCTGACTATGGTGATACTTTCGTGAATGCCATGGAAGATGAAAACGTGTTATTTTTGGAGAATATTGATGTTCTTCTAGCTGAGCACAAGATTGAAGAAACAATAGAGGCAATAGATGCTAAAGAAAGAAGTCAGCCTGAGCTGAAAAGTTCAGGAGACACTTCATCCACTGAAGCATCCTCTTTTAAGTCTGCTTTGTCTAAAAGAAAAAAGATGCTTGAGAATCAGCTGGCTGAGATCACTGAACGACCCTCAATTGGCATTGTCGAACTTAAGAAGGCCTTATCCGGTTTGCTGAAGCTTGGGAAAGGTTCTTCGGCACATCAGCTACTTGTTAAGTCATACAGATCTCGTCTCCAGAAAAGTATTGAGGCATTCATTCCCCTTTGTCCTTGTTATCCTGAGACTTACTCGGCCACTCTGTCTAACCTCGTATTCTCTACCATTTCTCTGACTACTAAGGAATCAGGTGTGATGTTTGGTGATAATCCTGTTTATAGCAACAGAATTATTCAGTGGGCAGAAAGGGAAATTGAATACTTTGTACGGTTGGTTAAAGAACATGCACCACCTTCGGATGGAGCTCCTGCTTTACACGCAGCAAGTGTTTGTGCTCAGGCCAGTCTTAATCACTGTAATGCGTTGGAGAAACAGGGCCTTAAACTGTCAAAGTTACTCTTGGTGCTTTTGCGCCCATATCTGGAAGAAGTCCTTGAGTTGAACTTTATTCGCGCCAGAAAAGCGGTTCTTGATTTTGCTTCAACTGATGAAGGGAAACCATTGTCACCCCGCTTTGCATCTCCTTTATCTACATTTGCAACTACATCTGATACTCTGCTTGTTGAAAGTGGAATGAGATTCATTTATGTTGTCAAAGTAAGCTCTTACTCATTATTAATGTTCTATCATCTGTTTGCTTATGCATTAATACCGTATCTCGATGCACTTAGTTTCACAAAATGTTCACAGTGGGTTTAATTATTTTGCCCCTGCCTCCTACCTTGTTCTTCTACTACTTCTCTCTCTTTATTTTTTCTTTAATTTGTTTATTTTGATAAGGACCTCCCTCCCCTATTATAGTTGTATTGCAAGTTCTTTTACAGAACTTTGCACATGGGTGTGCAAGTATTCTCGCAAGAATTCAACGTAACTTGTAACCTGTAGTGTTCTTTTCAATAGACCTCCATCATTGGCCTTTCTAGATGCAGCTTTGAGAGACTGGTAGATTAAATCCCCGGATACTTTATTCTTTTATCTCTTTTTCTGTCTCTTGCTCTCTATCCACACACACACACACATGTATATGTTCAACTACTTGATTCAATAGCAGTACAGTAAGAACCTTGGAGGCTCATGTGTCTCCTTGGTCCAAGAAAACAAATACTATTACTTTGCAGAAAATAGTATAAATAATTCTTCTCAAAATTTTCCCAGAGAAAAAGGTATAAAAAGTAGAAGTGCCACACTGTGAAATAACCTTTCTGCTTTGCCGATGTAAAAGGAAAAAGAAAAGATCTGTGTCCTGTAGGTAACATATAGCAATACTGCATGATGGCCTAACTACCATTTACGATAGTGCAGTATATATAAATATACTGATTGCAGAATAGTATAGATATAAGATTAGGAGACTGTTGATATGCAAATGTACCGCATGCACACACACACACACCCATACATATGTTGCAAAAATACATCTCTTTCTCTTTTTGCTGGATGCTGGATGGTGCAATAGGATGACCTTCACTGCTGTGCTACTTAAATAGATGTCTCGTGTCAAGTACAGAAAATTAAGATGAATTGTCTTTTAACATTTTGTTTTTGGGGAAAAGAGGAGCTCATAAATGACACTGAATCATTAACTGATATTTTAGAATTTTTGCGACTAGGATTAGATTCATGTAAGATGATCTAGGACATATTTTTTTGTAATCATGTGTCTGAACACTGTAACTATGGATTCAACACAGCCTTTGTGTTGAATTGTTCATTTATTATATATAAAACTTGTTACCTTCTCCCAAAAAGAAAAAAAAAAAGAAAAGAAAAAGAAAAGGTATTTGTCACTGCTCAAGTAGGAGCACAGATGGATGTTAGTAGACGTCTGTTTCCTTTACTGATGCCTTAACAATAATTTGTTCAAAAACTCTGTCCTCTGCAGGAAATTGTGGAGAAGCTCACCCAGTTAGTCATTCTACATTTTGGAGCTAACGTATTGACCAGAATTTCACATCTTTTTGACAAGTATGTGGATGCATTGATTAAAGCTCTACCTGGTCTTTCCGAGGATGACAATCTCACAGAGCTGAAAGAACCTGTCCCTTTTAGAGCTGAAACAGACTCCGAGCAGCTTGCTCTATTGGGAACTGCATTTACGATTGCTGAGGAACTATTGCCTATGGTTGTATCTAGAATTTGGAATGTTATAAATGAAAGCAAGGAAGCAGGCTCTGAAAATATGATGCCTGCTGGAAACAATAATGTAGAGCTCAAGGACTGGAGGCGTCAACTTCAGCATTCCCTGGACAAACTTAGAGATAATTTCTGTCGACAATATGTTGTTAATTTCATATACTCAAGAGATGGTGATGCACGATTAGATGCTCAAATTTATTTGAGTGGTGTTGGTGAAGATAGAATTTGGGACACTGATCCATTACCTTCATTGCCATTTCAGGTACAGTAATTCTTTTCTCCTATCCTTACTGATTGGTGTGATGAATAGCACACCCTAGTTCATCACAGCACTCCCTAGTTAATTCTTTTCCCCATCTATAGTTTCTTCTCTTCTTTCCCCACTTTGCTAAAATGGTGCAAGATCAATTAAGTTTTCTTTGTTGGGAATTGGGAGAACCGAATGTGTAATATCCCTTTACCCTCTAATGAGCTTCTGTTTTATCATATGTGTTGATTTGCTGTTAGTATGTAACTCCCCAATTAAAGACCTTCTATTCCAGCTTCTGTGCTTGTCATCTATCACTGCTTTCTAATATCAATGTAAGGAGAATCTACGAATTCTTTTCCTACTAGACAACCATTCATCGTATTATTCAGCGGATGCTCATTAGAAAGTATAAGCAGTGCTACCTGGGATTTGAAATTTCATACCATTGTGCACCGACAACATAGATTTATGTAGTCTCTCTGATGGTTGTTGACAGCTGTTTACAATGCTTATCAACCTACCCAAGTGCTAATATTCTGTAATCATCTTCTGGAGTGCTTTCAAGAGTTTCTGTGAAATGAGATACTTATACAGTGCTTCATGTAGCAATCTTTCATGTGACTTAAAGATGATGTCCAAATCTGTAGGCATTATTTGGTAAGCTGCAGCAGTTAGCAACTGTGGCAGGAGATGTTCTTCTTGGGAGAGAGAAGATACAGAAGGTTTTGCTTGCAAGGTTGACAGAGACTGTGGTAATGTGGTTGTCTGATGAACAAGAATTTTGGAGTGTTCTAGAGGATGACTCAGCTCCTCTGCAGCCGCTGGGACTGCAGCAGGTATAATTTTACTTCTACTGCCCTGTCTTACAACAACCTAAATATAATACACTTCTAGCACAATAATATCTTTTTACTTTCCTCACCTTATCACCTGTCATCTAGCCTCCTACCCATATTCACTCAATGCGGAATAGTGCGTAGTAGCTGTCATAACTTTGTTGAAGAGTGGCATAACAGAATAAATTGTATGGCTCCCATGCAGATTCAAGCCCTCAACTCCTGGCTAGACATTTTTCAAGGATATGTTGTTGGAGATAGGATGGTCATTTGTCTGTTTATCGTTTTTCTTAAATTAACTTTCTGGGTATATCTAGGTGTTCGAAAATGAGTATATCTTGTCCATGCCCTGTATAACTTCCTTAGCCTATTGGTATAAGATGTTACTTGGTAAATGTCAAGTCCCACATTGGTTGAGGGAATGGGTTGTGGTCTCCTTGAATGGTCTTGGACCATCCTACCTCTTGAGCTAGCTTTTGGGTTTGAGTTAGGCCTAAGGGCCATATTTCACATGGCATCAGAGCCAAACCCATTGATCCCTGCTGTTGTGTTCGCAATGTTGGGCCCCCATTTATGTTATCAACGCTCCAGTTCCCGTCTTGGGCATGTGGCGGAGTGTCAAGTCCCACATTTGTTGAGGGAATGGGTTGTGGTCTCCTTAAATGCTCTTGTGCACTCACCCCCTTGAGCTAGCTTTTGGGGCCGAGTTAGGCCTAAAGACCATATTATTATTTGTTACAGTAAGTTTGAGAGAGTACCAAATATTGTGAAGTTTATTTTGATTTATGAAAAAACCCTCTTCCTCTCTTGATTTTAACTTTTTGTTTGACAGCTAATTCTTGACATGCACTTCACTGTTGAAATTGCGCGATTCGCGGGCTACCCATCAAGGCATGTACATCAAATAGCATCAGATATAATTGCCCGTGCAGTCAGGACATTTTCTGCTAGGGGCATAGATCCTCAAAGGTATTCCTCGTTCAGTTAGTTGCCTATCACCTTCTTTTTACACGTCATCATTAGGGGATTTCATCGCTAAGTTCAATACGGTTTGAAAGATCTTGGTTCAGTATTTCCGGTTTTCGGTTTTTAAGTGTGGTTTAGATTCTCTTTTCGGTTTTGGTTTATGTGGTTTGATAATTTTGGTTTGTTCGGCTTGGAGGCTTCTTGAATTTGGGCATTTACACCATTGAACCAGCTAGTGGGCATTGAACAAAAACTCTTGCTACCAGCAAGCACCCAACACCTCTTAAGAGCACAGGTTCTGCTGAAAATATCAAAGATAGTAAAAGGGATAGTAGGTAAAATTTCATGAGAATCAATGGAGTGCTATGAAATCAGTAGGTAAAATTTCATGAGATAAATGGAGTGCTATGAATTCAGTAGAATGAATTGAAGGGCAATTTTCTGTATAAAACCCTAAAGAGTAAATAGTGAAGGAGTAAACCGAGCTAATTAGCTTGCCTTTTATAATAGTAGTAGAATATATTATGTATGTGACCGTGTGTCTGATAAGGTAGCCGGTATTTCAGTATTTTGAACCATATCAGCATCTTTAAAAATTTATACCGCATGCTGAAATACCGAAACCGAAATGTTCAGTAATTTGGTTTTTACAAAATTATGCACTCCCTTATTTATCATGGAAAATGTCTTTCTCAGCAGTGCTCTACCCGAGGACGAATGGTTCACAGAAACTGCAAAAGGAGCCATAAACAAGCTTCTTTTAGGTGGTTCTGGATCAGATACATCGGAAATTGATGATGAACACATCATTATGCATGATGGGGGGATTTCGGACTCTGATGGATCGCCTTCTTCCCTCTCAAGTGTAGATAGTTCCGAATCATTCGCTTCAGCGCAAATGGGTGATCTGGATAGTCCTGTGTATTTCTCTGATCCAGAGAGTTAAACTATGACGTCTAAATACTTCCAGCGACTTGTATTTAAAAGTTGTATCTGTTACTAGTGCATGTGTTAGGTTAGGATGGTAGGATATATGAAGTAATAGTTCTCAGTTCTGTTGAATTCATACAGTAGCGACATTATCATCAATTAACTAGGTATTAAGGAGTTACGCTGCAAGATTCTTTCTTTTTTTTTTTTAAAAAAAAAGATTACATAGAGGGATTAGGCAAGAAGGAAGAGAGGGGGGTAATGGGAGTAGAACCCATACTTATGTGGAGAATTTTTATCGATATCATTGGACCAGAAGCCTTGCTGCTGGTTTGCAAGATTCTGTAGTGAAGAAATCAGGTAGTGCCTTTACATTTCTTTCCTTTATTCCCTTGAATTTTCAAGTAAACAAGGATCATTGTCTTTCTATTGCTGATCATTTCTTAGTCTCAGATTTTTTTACCATTAACAAACACCTCCAAGTTGCACTGCATGTGGACCGGGTCCGACCATCCGATAAAAAGGGCAGGATCGACTTGGCCCTTAGTACTGGTGCGTGTGTTCCGAGTCTCTGTACAAATCAAGATGGGGTTCTCTTTTGTTAGATGGGTCCGTTGGTTCATGGGTCTTCCCCAAGTGTTTTAATAAGGAAAAAGACCCCTAGTTTTAAATAATAGGTGTAGGGGCCTTATTTAGGATTAGTGTTAATAATTTAAAACTTGAGTTCAAAAAAACCCCCAAGTTTATAAGTTTGCACTTTCACCCACTCTTACTAAACCCCAAACCCACCCCAAAATAGCAAAAAACACTCACTCCAAACACCCAAACATCACAGCCGTGCGCCTCCCCTACCTCATTTCTCGTCCGCCGTCGCCGGCGACCTGCCGGTCGGTTTTTTTCACTTTTTGCTTCAATCTCAGGTCCCCCATGAAGAGACAACCAACCTTTACAACTACATTGGGCCCTTTCGATCAGATCTAGCATTTCCCAAATTTGATAAAATTTTGTAATTATTTCACCATTTTTTACGGGTATTCTCCCCTTTCCTTGCTCTGGTAAGTTTTCCTTTTGCTTTAGGTTGTTTAAATGGAACTGGGAAAAGCATTTTGTCGATTTTGCCTATTTTTCACGTCTGAGTTTTCTTCTGGTGAAACATCCGTCGTCAGTTTGCATGGATGTTTAAACATTTAATATGTTGTTTAAACAACATCCGTCCTCATGTTGCATGGATGTTTAAACATAACTTTTGATGTTTAAACAACATCCGTCCTCATGTTGCATGGATGTTTAAACATTACCTATGATGTTTAAACAGCATGCGTCCTCATGTTGCATGGATGTTTAAACATTACTTATGATGTTTAAACAGCATCCGTCCTCATGTTGCATATATGTTTAAACATCTTGTGTTTTTATTGGATGCTTAAATCATAAGGTTTTTCTACTTGAATTGCTTTATTCATCATCTGGCACATCTGATGAAACATCTGTAAAAATGTGTAAACATATATTTGATGTTGTGCACACTCTGTTATATGTTTAAACATAGTTTTGTTTTTAATAATGAGATGTTCCAAACATCAGTCACAGTCAGTGAAACATCTATCATGATGTTTACACATTATGAATTCCTGACATAATGTTTGAAACATTACTATAATATTTCGTGTTCCTTGCTTTATATGATATGTATGCTAAATATAATACTATAACGACCTAATATATTTCTTTTTTTGCATGTTTAGGACTCATTGACAATAAAATGGCGCCGGCATTAATAGGAGTGGATTATCTCGGTCAATGGGTGGAGAAGGCCAAATGTTATACTTGGGTTCCAGCGGTTAAAGAGTGTAGGCCGATTCTTGTGAGTAGGACCCAGGTTACCTATGCTGATTTGGTAGAGAAAATAATTCAACGTTGGGAGATAAGTGAGGATCCGAGGGATTTGTGTATTACGTACATGATGACCGTCGCAAAGCAAAAGACTGCCCCTTCTAGAATAAGGAATGATAATGATGTCTCTCTATTTATGGCCGACGTTGATGCCACTGGTGCTAGGCCAACTCTTAGAGTAAATGTGGTTCCTAGGTCGGAAGAATTATCAAATTCAAAACCAATGGAAAATCAGGGGGTGGAAGACGTTGGGGATGCTCCATTGAACATGGATGTGGCTGAAAAGGAGGAAGTAGGAGAAGCAGAACAAGGTGAAAGTGGGGTAGGTAATTCTGGACCTGCCATGAGTTCACTGCCATCACAACTGAGCAATGATCGCCAAGACGGCACTGGTTTTTACAAGGGCCAAACATTTGCGAACAAGCGTGAGTTGGTTGTGTTGTTGAAGTTGGCGGCAGTTAAGAAGCCTTTTTATTTCGAGATAGTGAAGAACAAGAAAAAAGTATTTTGTGCTCGATGCATAGACAGGAATTGCCGTTGGTGGTTGCGAGCCATTAAGTATAAAAGTGGGGATGTTTTTTATATCACCGTTTACAATGGTGAGCACACCTGTGGCTCCGAGCATGCTAAAAGCCACCATCCGCACGCCACATGCGACGTCATTGGGGAGTACATGAAAAGTAGATTTATTGATGGCAAAGCACCGAGCACAAGAGATATTAAGAGAACAATTCTGGCAGATTTGGGTTGCAATATAAGCTATTGGAAATGTCTAAATGGAGGTAGTGTTGCAAAGAGCTTGGCAAGGGGGACATACGAACACGGTTATGCTTGTCTTGATGCATATTGTTTCATGATTAGGAAATTAAATGAAGGAAGCAAGACTGGACTGGTAACTGATGAGCGAGGGAGGTTTCTATATATGTTTGTGTCTTATGGTGCCTGGATTAGGGGGTTTGCTACTATTAGAAAAGTCCTTGCAGTTGATGGGACTTTTTTGACTGGCCCATATGGGGGAGTTTTGTTGTCTGCTGTGGGACAGGATGCTGAGAATCACATTTATCCTGTTGCATTTTGTGTAGTTGACAAAGAGTGTGATGCCGCATATGAATACTTCTTTGAACAGTTGCTCGGTGTGATCCCCGATAGTGATGAGTTGTGCATTGTTTCTGATAGGCACAAAAGCATAGAAAAGGCTGTTTCCAAGTTTTTCCCTTCAGCTCATTATGGTTATTGCATTAGGCACCTTGGCGAGAACCTCCGCTCGACGTTTCATTGTGGAGATCTCCTTTCCAAATACTATTTGGCTGCAGAGGCATATCGTTTAAGTGAGTTTAACACTCATTTTAAAGAAATTGAAACTTTGGATCCAAGGGTTGCCAAATATCTAGTGGAGAAAGTTGGGCTTCATAAGTGGAGCAGATGCCACTTTACTGGAAACAGGTCAGTAGAGAAAATACTGCTTAAACATGTTCTGTTTTTTGAAGACTTAGCTGAACTGCTAAACACATGGAAGATGTTTAATCTTTGTTCCATATGTGTGAAACACCAGAGTGATGTTTGAAACATTTTAGCTTATGTTTGTGACAGCTGATTGATGTTTGGTACATTCTTAATAATGCTGATTTGTTTTGGCTTCTCGATTTCAACATCTGTTAACATGTGTAAACATTATCTTTGATGTTTGACACTTAAAATAGATGTTTGAAACATTCTGATTGATGTTTAAATGTATAGGCTTATATTTTTTAAACATCTGAAGTAATGTTTAACCATTTTGTTTAGGGTTTAAAACATTTTATGGTGATGTTTGAAACATTCTATTAGATTACGATTTTTAAAATTTTGATGACTGCAACATTTGATGTTTCATAAATTTTTGTATATGTTTTTTAAGAGTTTCTTTCTTTACAAATATTGTAGGTATGCGGTGACAACTACAAATATTGCGGAGTCCGTTAATGCTATGTTTAGAGATGTGAAGGACTTCCCAATTGATGCCTTATTCACTGCTATCACTAAAAACTATGCTGAAAAGTTTCATCATAGGCGCATGGAATTTTTAGAGAGTTCCAACACATGTGTCAAAATGATTGAAGCTAAAATATCACTCAATAATTCACTCGGCAGCAAGCTTGTGGTCCACCAAAAGAATAACGTTGAATTTGATGTTTCTGGGGGTGGAACAACTGATAAAGATGCTACTGTGGATCTACATAACAAATCCTGTACCTGCAGGGAGTTTGATTACGACAAGATACCTTGTCGACATGCTATGGCAGCAATCCGGATGAAGTTTGGTGCAGATTATGGGAGAAAAATCTATGATTACACTTCTCCGTATTATTATGTTGATTCTTACTTGCTTGCCTATGCAGAAACTGTCCATGCAGTCCCAGATGAAGAATTTTGGGAGGATTGTCCTACTGAGCTAGTTGAGAGTAGACCTTCCATCCCTTACGTGAAGCCCAAGCGTGGACGAAGGAGGATAAAAAGAATTCCATCAATTGGGGAACGATTTGCCTCGAGGAAGAATCGTTGCTCCATTTGCAAAAGGATTGGCCATAAAAAAACAACCTGCCCAACTGTTACAAGACCTCCAGTTGTGAATGAAGAAGGAACAAGCGATGTTTTTTCAGTTTAAGACAATGCTTTATTTGGTGGCATGCTTTGAGACAATCTTTTTTGTTTGTAATGTTTGTTTAAGACAATGGTCTATGTGGCCCGTGTTTTAATTTGTAATATTTGTTAAAGATATTCATTTTATCTATGATGACCGTCGTATGTAGAATTACATTGTCTCTATTTTTCTCAAAAGTAAAAACACGACCGTATCTGTATAAACACCGTTAGTATGTGCAAACATTTCAATTTTATGTGCGCAACATCCAAATAATGTGAAACATCTGATATTATGCGCAGAACATCACTCCCTATTCTCAAACATATATCAATTATGTGAACAGTTGTTCAAATGTTTCAAACATAAGTAAATATGTAAACATATTATAAAATGCTTCAGATTCCACTTAATATATTAAACATCGTAGCTGATGTTTACACATCACGATGATGTTTCAACATAACTGTGTATTGAAAGGTGTTCTCTCGTAACTGCCACATGACACCCTTTCATGTCTGGCAATTTATCATAAGGTGCCTCTTCAAGTAAAAATGGTGACTTTTAAAAACCAAAATGACAGCCTATAAATACCCAACACTATATGCAAATTTTCCATCACCAACAACTTCAATAGCATAAAAATGTCTGAAGCAGGATCAAACGACCCCTTGCAGGTTGCCAATAGTGATCAGGCAGCACCAATACAGAATGCGCCACAAAGAGAACGACGAGGCGATATAAATTGGGAAGTTGCAATTCTAAAGGACGACATGGCAGAGATGAATCGAGCCATGGAAACAGTACGAGCAGATTTATGGCGTTTAAGGTACAGGCACGCGAGGGATCACAGAAGGGTCATGCAAATAATTACACAAATTTTGGATGAACTGGACCTGGAGATTGAGGGCGGATGAAGTTTATGATATATTTTAAGTTGTTATGTATAATCTAATTTCCTTATTTAACGTTTTATTATTCTAAGTTTTATATACCATGTAATCTTGGTTATCGAACGTATAATATATTGCATTAAGTTTTTATAATTAACTAGTCGATTTGTGTCTTCTTATAATGTGTAAGATGTGTCATTTTAGTATAAGAATTACAATATGTTACAAGAAGGCGGGATCTTAAACATTATCCTGCGTATAAATTTAAACATAAAGTTGGCTGTGCTAACATCAAGTTAAATGTTGCAACAAAAAAACAGATGTGCCACATAATAAGCTATGTTAAAACATTACAGATGATGTTCCAACATACTGTAATATGTTACAACAACATGTTTGATGTTTCAACATACCATCAAATGTTTATCACCACGGCAAAATATTGACACATCGTATTCGATGTTTCAACATCCTGAAAGGTGTTTAAACATCAAAGAAGATGACGCCACATAGTCAATTATGTTTACACATCGCGAGATATGTCCGCAACATATCGTTATATGTTCAAAACATATACTTAAATGTTTAAACATTTGTTGATATGTTTTGATGTAGCAATCTATTTTTGCAAGTGTTCGACCATACTCTCAGTGACAAGATGAATATCTACACATTTTACATGAAAAACTTAACAATTAAGTCTATAAAGTATTACTCCATCGATATTTAAGGTGTTTGAAATGATAACACTGATGATTGATGTTTTTATCATTTAGGGTTGAGGTGTTTGAGTGAAAGGTGATAGTGTTAGGTGAGATAACACAAACATCTATGTGGTTACGTGTATTTTGATTGATAGGCGAACATATTGATAGTTAAAACTATCAATAAGAAGTCGTTCATATGTGTTTGTGAGTGATTTTGAACAAAATTGGAGTGAGAACTCTAATTTAACTTATTCACTCATCTATATGAACATCAATAAAGGAGTTTGCAGTGATCTATCAAATGAGCAGAGTTAACCTATGTTTTAATCGAAATTTGAAGGTTTTAGGAGTTAAAACGGTAAAAAAAAACCTTCAAAGTAAGTAATCATTGATAATTGAACTCATTCTTATTGAAAACTCAAACTTAATTATAAACATCTAAGAAGATGTTTCAACATACCATCAAATGTTTCGACCATGTACATCTCACACATCTTCCTTAAAAACTCCAAATCAAGAAGCACATCACTTTTGGCATAGTGCTGGGAATATGTTTTTATTCTCACCCTCATCATAGTCAAGATGTCATCAACATGCTGGATTGAAACAAAAAAATAAAAATAAAAATCAAGGCAGAATACTGAATCATCACCTGAGATGTTTAAACACTACGTAGGATGTTTAAACAGCGTAAGTTATGTTTAAACATCCGTATTGATGTTTATAAAAATTAAAACATGTGAAGTCAATGTTGAAACATATTACTGTATGTTTACATACGGTTATATTCAAGGCAGAGTAAACAAAACATGACTTCAGATGTTTAAACACTACATGAGATGTTTAAACACCAACATATGTTTAAACATCTGTATTGATGTTTACAAAAATTAAAACATATGAAATCAATGTTGAAACATATTAGTGTATGTTTACATAATGTTTAAAAATGATTCAAGGCAGAGTAAACAAAATATGACTTCAGATGTTTAAACACTACATGAGATGTTTATAAAAATTAAAACATGTGAAGTCAATGTTGAAACATATTACTGTATGTTTACATACTGTTTAAAAATGATTCAAGGCAGAGTAAACAAAACATGACTTCAGATGTTTAAACACTACATGAGATGTTTATAAAAATTAAAACATGTGAAGTCAATGTTGAAACATATTACTGTATGTTTACATACTGTTTAAAAATGATTCAAGGCAGAGTAAACAAAACATGACTTCAGATGTTTAAACACTAGGTGAGATGTTTATAAAAATTAAAACATATGAAGTCAATGTTGCAACATATTATTGTTATGTTCACATATCAGGTACAAATTTTAACATTGTAATGAGATGTTTACACATCCACCAATATGCGTACACATAAAAATAAATGTTTAAACATATCCATAAATGTTGGTTTATAGGAAAAAATATTGAAGTAGATTCATATACCTGGTCCTCCAACTTGGTTTGCATACTCATCACCCCTTCTAGGTCTTTGTAGTTGTATTCATGACCAAGACAGAGAGGTGTCTTTTCCTCTTTCTTTTCTTCCAAAAAGGCATCCAGCGCCTCTCTTCTCTTCTTCCCTACAACTTTGTACATATCAACTTTTTTCATCACATTTTTTCCCCTCTTTCTTCCACTAGTAAATGGAGATTTCAGAGCTCTCCCAGGGAACACAACTCTCTTGGCAGGCACTTGGTTCTTTGTCCAGTCCCTCACCTCCACAAGAACCTTCTCAATTGCATCCACTTTGTCCATTAACAACTTCTTCTCTTTTTTACATTGGGAGCATTTGCAGCTACACTCTCCTGTAGCATTACCCACTACTTCCCTGCCACCTTCACCTCTCCTTACTGTCCCTCCCCTGCCACCTTCTTCTCTTCTTACTCCTTCAATCCTACCAACTTCCCTTCTAACAACTGCAGCCCTAGTATCTTCCCTTCTCTTGGCATATCCAAACAAATCACCTGCACTGCCACTATATTCTCTTCCAACATCTCCTAACAGATCAACTGCACCTCCACCACTGTATGCATTTAACATCGACCCACGGCTAAGAACAACATGTTCCATAGGGGTATTAGGTTCAGCATTTTCTTTCCTAAGCATTGTAACCCCCTTCATTTGTTGCATCAACCCATCAACCAATGCGTCCTCTACATCCTGGTATGGCACAAAGCCATCAAGAACATCCCTCAACTCCACAGGTGTAGGAACAAGGTAAGGGTGCACCTCCTACAAAGAACATAAGTTAATATAAAGTAAATTTCAGCATCACTTCAAATGTTTGCAACATATGTATTATGTGCAAACACATAACGAAATGTTTACACATCTGAACTATGTTTCGAATGTGTTAAACACATAATATAATATTGAAACATTCATGAAAATGTTTCAACATTCATTATGATGTGATGAACATCTCAGAAATGTTTCAACATAATATTACATGTGTAACTCATAAAAGTCAAAATGTAAAAGGTGCCTTACTGGGGTCTCCACACGCTGAAACACTTGTTCAGGGTCTCTTTCAACTTTGTCAGATAACCAACGATGCATCCTTGGTACAGTCTTCTGTTCTGGATATTGCCTTAACCTAGCCGCAGGGATAGCCTCTAACACCCAGGCCATGAAGGCCCAGGGAAATCCATAAAGGTTATAGCTATTTTCTGGATTTCCAAGTGTTGCAAAATCCTTACCAAGATATGCCATCGTCAGTTCAAAGCTTTTTCTACCCCATGGGAACTTGTTAAATTCCTCAGGTCTGCTTGCCAAGCAAACAACATCTTCCTCAACACCACAACGGGTATCCTTTGCACATAAAACACCATGCACAAACCAAGCCAAACACAAACTGAACTTCACATTTTTGTTTTTAATTTTATCAGACTTTATCAATGTCATGATATGGTCACTTGAGGCAGCCTTCTTTTTGTCTTTCCCTGTCACCAAATCCCACAACTCTTTACCCTTCTCACGGACATCCTCTAAGTATTCTGTTGATGGAAACTCTGAACACCTCAGCTTAGTCATAAGTGCAAATTCAAGAAGACTAAAGCGTAAGGGCAACCCATGAAAATTGAACCATAACTCGTGCTTCTTCTCACAAATAACCCTACGGAGTAGGACGTTGTGAACGAGCTTCGGAGCAAACAGTCCCTTCGGCATTTTGAGAAAGTGACCAAAACAGCTTTTCCTAAATCTGTCCTCAAGTTTCAAATCCTTTAAACATTTACGGAATTCAGCCATCTTTCCTGAAATTGATGACCTTATAGTAATTTTCTTCGTCGTGAAAGCCGCATGCGTGTCCAACCAAGTAGGCAATACCATATCAGGCATGTCAGTTTTTATAATTGGGGCAACCTCATCAGATAAAACCACCTGCATCTAATATTTTATAAGTTAGGCAGATTGACAAGAGTAACGAGGAATAGCAAATACTTGTTTCGAACATCACTGCTATGTTTAAACATTTCTCAGTCATGATTATAACATCAGGGTGTATGTTTAAACATTTCGTACTTATGTTTACAACATCTGTGTGTATGTTTAAACATTTCGTACTTATGCTTAGAACATCGGGGTGAATGTTTACACATTTCGTACTTATGTTTAAACCATTAAGGTGTATGTGTGAAACATTTCATACATATGTTTAAACATCAATAGTGATGTTTAAAAAAATAACGATGTGCCACCATCTAAGAAGATGTTTTCAACACTATTCTTACCTCCATTGCATGTTCCCCTTCACCATCCTGAACTGCACATACTGCACTAGGCCTCTGCTCCACTACTGACAAACCAGCTGTGGATTTCCTCGTCCTCCTCTGTAGTGTAGGAACTTCTTCCTGTTCTTCGTTCTCTCGACTCTGAGTAGGAGTAGATGCTTCTCCTCCTTCGGCAGAGCCTCTTTGTTCTCTGGATTTCATCGTACACCTCTGTAGAGTAGGAACAAGATCTTCTTCTTCTTCGTCCCCTTCATTCTGAGTAGGAGTAGATGTTTCAACTTCTTCAGCAGACCCCGACCCCGACCCTCTTTGATCATCACCTCCACTTCTGTTTCCCTCTTCATATTCAGATTGGTCCCTACTTAGATCACGACTATTGCTTGGGCTCAGAAAAGGAACCTGTACAAGCGAGGGTGCATCTCCAGCCCTGCCTTTCAGTCTTTTGCTGCGAGGAGATTCTTCATGTTCATCCATGTCAAGTCTTCTTTGCGTGTCAGCCGGCTGTTTCTTAGCCGCTGCCTTTACCAACCTCCTTCTTTTTGGTCCCATAATTTAATACCTGCAAACAGCGAACAATTAAACTAGTTCAACAAACACACAACTATTTTAAAAAAAAAAAAGTACAAGCCGAATCATTACGCATAAATTCACCATTTTAAAATTATAATGAATGTTTAAACATCCAACGTGGTGTTTAAAACATCATAAGTTATGTTTAAACATCAGAAAAAATGTTTAAATATCACTGTAGAATGGTCAACCGTGAAATTCAAACATCTGAAGTGATGTTTAAACATTCATGTTAGTGTTTAACAACATATCCAGTGATGTTGCAAACATCTACAATAATGTTTATGTTCCAAATTATAAACATTTACGAATATGTTTAAACATTTAATTTTATGTTTAAAAATTCAAAACTCAAATGATAACGTCTTCTCCGGCTAAACAACCGGTGACATAAACAAACACCTCATATGATGTTTAAACACCACAAATAATACGCCAAAATGTTTGAAAAAACAGTCGACGTTTTAAACATATCAACTCCAAAATCAGTCCTTCCCGCTCAAAATCAACACTTCCTACACTAAAACCAACTCAGACACAAGCAAAATTCAAAAGGAAACCACCAGAAACAACCACGATTTTACGATTTACATTTTAGGATTTTCATTCAAATACAAAGAGGAAAAACAAGAAAAAGTGATGATTTTATGGAGTATCATGCAATGTAGGTGTCGGAATATACTTACAATGGGTATCAGAGAAATATGACGGCCGGAAAATTGAAATCGCGTGGGTTGCGTGAAAATTTTGGTGTACTGACGGCGGGATTTTGGGGGAAGGGGAAATGTTTGGTGTTTTGGGATTTGTGTGGCTGGGTGTTTGGTGTTTGGGTGTTTGAAAAATATGAAGGGGAGGTAGTGGGGGTAGTGGGGGTAGTGGGTAGTTTTTAAGTTTTAGGTTGAAATTTTCCCCCACAAGTTTCTAAAATATTAATCTGCCCCCCACTTAAATCTTAATTACACTTAGTAAATAGAAGAAAGTGAAAAATAAAAGAGTGAAAAGGAGAGGTCCCATTTCTCAATTGGACACTTGAGGGGACCCTTTTGTGCCATTTTCTCTTTGTTAGATATCCCTTTTAGTTTCAAAGGTCAATAGCTGATTTTTCGTTGCTCGAACTTTCAATTTGATCAATTTTGTTCCAACCCCTAATTTTGCATTAGTTCAGGGTGACGGAACAACCAAAGAGAGGCCAAAAGCTTTAGACGACCGGACTAAAGTAGTAGAAGAACTGAGCAACCTAAACAAAAGTTTTGATCGAACTGTAGATCAATGGAGGCTAAAGTTTAAAAGAAAAATAGCTTCCTCTTGAATAAATTTAGGAATTTTTACACAAATACACAAATTTCCACCCTTAATTACAAAAATATAGCAATATTTTTCAAATTACAATAGAAATCATTATTTTCCATATCACATTTCACAATAATCAAAAATATTTTCACTCATTTCCCTTAATTACAACATCTCTCACTTTCCTCTCTTCTTTTCCTTGAGATAGAAGCACCCACGCCGCCCATCACCCCATCCCTACCACCCCAGAGCTATCACCTCCACCCCGATCCTCCATTCCATCCTTTGATTTCCGATTTTCAGACAAAATCAACAGAACAACCTAACAACATTTGCCACCCCCACCGACATCTCCGCCGTAACCACCTCATTAAACAGAATAACACTCGTGGTCCTCGCGGCAGTTCCGTAGCAGCACTCGCCGCTATCCTCATATTCTGTGTGCGCTTAAAGTTGGACATGCCAGAGATTGAAGAAGCTCGATCGTGATGATGATGACGATGTCCAGGTGATGAACCGGAGATGGGAGAAGAAAGAGTCGGAGCTCTGGATTCGCTGCTCCATTTCCTTAAGTGCCAAGGACTTGATGTTATGGTCCGACCTATTATTATTAGTATAATATTGTGGATTTATGAAGGTGAGAAAGAATGTAGCTGTAAAAGTGCTAGATTTGGGGATTCATTTTTGGAAAAGCTACTCTGCCGGAGATATGGACGGAGATAGACAAATATTTGCCTTGTACTAATTGTGACTTGTACTAGTTGCAAAACTTGCTTCTTTTTCTTTTTATTTTTCTTTCCTTTTACTTTTCTTTCTTTTACATTTCTTTCTATTTAATTAATTAATTAGTATACAGACATAAAGTGAATAGTGCTGAAACAGTATTGAGACGGCATTGAAACAGTCCTAAAAATAGTTTGAAACAGTACAGATACACTGAGATATAGTTAGATACGGTCTTAAACGACGCTGAAACAGTACTGAAACGGCGCTGAAATGATACAGAAATAATTAAATACAGTCTATAAATAGTTAAATACAGTAAGAAGACGTCTGAAACGGCGCTGAAACAGTCTGAAACGATGTTGAAACAATCTGAAATGGTGCAAAATAGTTTGATACGGTGCTGAACACAACCTGAAACTATGGGTGTCAAACGGGTAGGGGTCTACCCGTCAAAACCCGGACCCGGACTAAAACCCGACCCCACCCAGACCCGCAAAAACCCGGACACAGACCCGTAGACCCCCTAAAATACCCCTACCCGAACGGATTTTTTTCTTCTTAACAAATACCTGTATCCGTTAAGACCCGTCAAAATTATGGGGTATTAATGGATATACCAGTACCCGTACTCGTTAAAATAAATTGAGTAATAAAACTTGTACGTGGAGAGAAATGTATACACAAGTTTTCCACTCATGGTTTAATTTGTTTTGTGTCCATATTGTTAGTAGTGAAATATGTTCAAGAGAAACAAATTATTTATTTAATTAAAAAAATACTTTATATTCCATAATAAATCAACACTTTGAAGTTTGAATATATATTACTCTAATATGGTATAGAACTTCAACTATTAATTTCGATATATACCTCAGAAAATAAGCTACTTGGAGTCGGACAAAGTAATTATGGGATCGTATTTATTAGAAAATATAATTATTTAATTCATTACATAAAATATTTTGAATTACATGTCGTCGCATACAATTAATTGTATCAGAAAGTGCATTTAGCCAAGGAAGACAAATGATAGGTGATACCCGCCACTCTTTGGGTAATAATGCTTTGGATGTTCTAGTTTGTTTACGAGACTGGATTAGATCGGAGCGAAGAAATCAAGGAATTGAAGACTCACTAGAACAAGATGATAACCTTGAAGAAATTCTATTAAGTGATCAAGCACCATCAATGGCACCTACACCGGAACATGATGGAAATGACATGGAAGAAATTACACAAAGAATTAAGCATATTTAAATTTGTAATTTGAATTTTCATTATAGTTTTGATGTTGCATTTTTTAAATTTGGAAGTTTAATATTTAAGACTTTAATAGTTCAAGTATCTTAAATAAAGTAACTCTTTGAGTTTTTCCTATTGATCTTTTTTAATTTGTTTTAAGTATTTAAAATAATATTATTAAAAAATAAAATTATAACCCGTAGCCAAACCCGATTTGTTAAGACCCGAACCCGTACCCCTACCCGCTAAGACCCGAACCCGCACGGGTTTTTTTTTTCTAGCCGAAACCCGTATCCGTTAAAAACCCGTAATTTAAACCCGTACCCGGAACCTGCGGGGTTACAAGTTTACAATCCGAACCCGGACCCGTATACCCGTTTGACACCCATACCTGAAACTGTGCAGAAATAGTTTGATACGGTGCTGCAGAAACAGTTGAAACGGTGCAGAAACAGTTAGATATGGTGCTGCAGCAACAGTTGAAACGGTGCAAAAATAGTTGAAACGGTGCAGAAACAGTTAGATACGATGCCGCAGAAACAGTTGAAACGGTGCGGAAACAGTTGAAACGGTGCAGAAACAGTGGAGATTCGGTGAGATACATCGAGGATGGATGAGGAAAAAGTGAAATTGGAGGAAATAATAGGAATAAAAGTGAAATTAGGGGAAATGGTGGGAGGAAAAGTGAAATAGGGAGAAATGGAAGGAGCAAAAGTGATAATGGGGGAAATAGGAGGAAGAATGTAAGAGTTTGGTATGTTAGGGGAAATATTGCTATGTTTTTGCTATATTTGTAATTAACTTGTGTTTTCCTCTATATAGGGTTATTTTGCTAAAATGTTGTTATGTTTGGTAATTAAGTTCTAAAACTTGTACTTTTATGTAAAAAAATACACAAATTTATAGCCAAATGAGCTAAAGTAGTAAAAAAAACTAAATTATTTATTAATAGAACTTATGATGCTAAAGTTGTCAGGAACAGGTAGGGTACACTAACTTGAAGTGTTGACTATACAATACTTGTCGTTGGCATTCTTTCCAAGGCAACACTTGCCCTTGACCTCTTCCAAGTTCTTCTAGATAATTTGAAATGTTGCTTAAGAACGAGGCATAAGGCTATTTTGCTAAAATCGTCTCAAATGGGAACAAATTCTCAGAACTAATCAAATTTGAAGACACCGGTGAAACTTTTTGAATTTCGCCGCCTCTACCGTCGCTAGCCAACACAAGAACCCTCACATTATGGGTGGCTAATGGCCCGGTCCGGTCCGGGACGGCATCGACAACCGGTTCTAGTCCGATCCGGACAAAAAAAATTAAAAACTGTTAAAAAACCGGTCTAAACGGTCCCGTCTCATCCGGTTAAAAATGTTGGACCCGGGTGGGGACCGGAACTGGCGATCGTTAAGCCGGTTAGTCCGGCCGAGACCAGCTCGGTTTAACGGTTTTATTTTTTAATTTTTAGTTTTTTTTCTTTGGGCAAATAAAATTGAAAATTGAAAAACTTAACAATTTATTAATGAAAGTAAACACCATTTGTAATAATTATATAAATTATATTTTTTAATAGAATAAAATAATTATGTAACCTATATTTTTAAATTTATTAATATAAAGTAAATAACTAAACACTAAACAAACGTTGATTGGAAAAGAAATACACACAATTTATTGAAAATTCGGAAAATACATAATTGAAATGACAAAAACAAACTAGTTGAAAATTACAAAGATACTAAATAAACTAGAAATTCGAAAATACATAATTGAAATGAATTAATTTTATAAAAATCAAATTTGAACTAATTTACAAACTAGTAATTAATTATAGTATTTTTGCGCAAACTATAAATTAAAAATAAAAACATGAAGACAATAGTTGTGATTGAATTCGAAGACTTGGAGCAATTTTATTGAATTGTTTAAGACATAAGTAGTGCAACACATACTACAATACCTAAACTTTCAAACTTGTAATTTCAAAATTCTGATTTAGAAAATTACATTCTTTTAAACATATTAGCTAGTTTCTTGATGATAGTCGTACGCTTTTCTTTAGGAACTGGCCGTTGTTATTCTTGTTCATCATCTCTTTCTGGTTCTTCATCATCATCATCATCATCATCATCATCATCTTCTTCTTCTTCATTTCCGGTTTGACTCACTTCACTTGTTCTGTCGCTCAAAATTTGATCGAGATATGCTCTGCCTTTTTCCTTAGTAAGTTCTGGCAGACCAAAGTTTCTTCGCTCTGCTCCGATCCAATCCCTGAATAAAACTCCTGTCTCCATTGCCTCCTCCTTCAACGAATATCTGTGATCTCCAATTTAAAATCTTCCTTGGCTAAAAGCGCTTTCCGATGCAACTGATGAAGCTTGAATTGTTAATATATCCCGGGCTATTTTTGAAAGAATTGAAAATTGCGATTCTTGATTCTTCCAATAACCCAACAAATGATGAGTTACAAAGTTTGTAAGTTCCTTTGGATATTGAATTAAATACACTTGGAACTCGCTGTATTTCTCCCCGTACTCGTCCTGTTTTGAAAGCAACTTTTCATCAAGTCCCCCAAAAGTGCTCATCCCCGCATGTGTTCTGCCCATTTGAGAAGAACTTTGCCCGGTGGATTGTATTGGTTCCGTTGGTGTAGCAGTATCTGCCCAAGCTCTATACTTTGCAAAAACAGCCACGGTATCTGCATAAACTTTAGCAATAGTATCTTCTACACTTGGATACCCATTAGTAGCAATTTCAATAGGAGTAATTTCTAAATTTGCATATATTTGTCTAACAAGTCGTTCAGTTAACTTAATTTTAAAGGTAGGATGCAACACAGAAGCAATGTACAAAAGAGGAGGAATTGGAAAAAAAAATATTTTCTAAATTTTTCAATCATAGCCTCTACAACCGCATTGTAAACTTCATATTTCTTATATACTTTCAATAATTCCGATATTCCAGCTATATAATATAACATGGTAGGAATAGTTGGATAATATTGTCCGAAAAATTCTAAAGTAGCTTGATAATTTTTTGTAAAAACTGAAGAAGATGTTGAACAAGTTGCCAATCGTCCTCTTTAAGGTGATAGATTTCCATAAAATGTTTATTATACATTTGAGAAATAGGCACTCTATATTCATAAGCGACATTCAATGCATCATATAAAGTGTTCCATCTAGTACAAACTTCCTTTGGGACTCTCCTAATTGGCATTCCTAATTCTATACATTTTCTTTACCATTCTCTTCTTCTTTCTTGTTTTTTTTTTCTAAAAATATAAGTAATAGCTATTTTCACCTTTTTGATAATGTCGTTAAAAAAGTCAAGACTATCTTTTACTACTAAGTTGTAAATATGACATGCACACCTAGTATGAAAAAATTCCTCAAAAGGGGAGTTCAAAATAGGTATCAAGTTCCTAAGTGCATCTGTGTTGCTTGTAGCATTATCTACCGTAATACTAAAAATTTTGTTAGTTAAACAGTACGTAAGACAAATTAATGAAACTTTAATAAAAATATAATTTCCCGTGTGTGGTTCATCGACAATTTTATAAGCAATAATACTTTTTTGAAATACCCATCAGGATCTATCCAATGAACAGTAACAGTAATAGAATCGCATCCATTAGTAGAACGACCCATGTCCGTAGTAAGACATACTCTAGTGTCAAAGTTATCATATAAATATTGCAAATAATCCTGATATTCGTTCTTAAATTTAATAATATCATTTTTAACAGTAGTTCTTGAAAAACCTTTAAAAGAGGGATTATATATAGACTGAACATAACGAACAAAACCAGTAGAAGAAGGAAAACTATAAGGTAAACCCTCGACGACAACTAGTTTAGCAATAGCTTTCCTATCCTTTTGTTTATCATAAGTAAGAAGCCCTCATGTTGTTTGGTTAATTTTTGTTTGGGTACTCGAAGATTCATCATGCGCTATTCCTCCATGTTCGGTCCCTAAATATATACCACCAGCCCACATTGACCATTCACCATTCTTTAGGATGTTTCTTTTGTAAGTGAGTCCTAATTTTACCCGTCCCACCATCATTACCTCCAGTTTTAAAAACCCATACCTTTTCACAAATCCCACATACGGCCGTCTGCGATTCAACATTCTTTGTTGCAAATTCCCACACCTCAGATCTATCCTTACGTTTAACCGGTATTCTAGTAGGAGGTACAGGAGGCAAGTCATACTGAACTTCAGGTGGACTAGCTTGAAATTCAGGTGTTTCTTCTAAATTAACCATGCTTTGATTCCCATACCGTGTTTCTAACATTTCATGATCAAGTATATTATTAGCGCTAACATCATGATAATATTGAGAATCATTTATATGGGTGAACTGATTAGAACTACCAGCAATTTTTTTACCCCTATTTCCCCTGCGACCACGTGCCCGCCCCACTACTAGTTCCAATTGAACCTCTTTGAGACATAATAATAGCAAATAAAATAAATATATGACAATTTTTTTTTATAAAAGAGTAGAAAGTAGGAACGATCAACCAAATATAAACGTATAATTGAGGTGAAGTTGAAACTTGAGCCTTCACTTCAATTAATTAGTTGAATACTTGATAATCAAAATTGCAAAAATAGCCAAATTGATATTTCAACCAAGTAGCGCCTCCAATTGACCCAATACTTGATATTTGAAAACTTCACCAAATAGCCAAATATAACTTTGATAGCAACTCCAATTAAAACTTAATAAAGTAGCAAAATTATAAACTTTTAACAAATAGCCAAAGTAGAATAATAGCAATATTATAGAAAATTGAGAATTGGAAGATTTGTGTGAAAAATATGATGAAATGCATGGGGTATTTATTGGAAAAAAAATAGTTAGGGGTGGTTATGGGGGTGAAAATGGCCGTTTTTGGCCGTCGGACAACGGCTGGGGTGGAAAATCTGACATTTTCTATTTTTTTTGGACCGGTCCGACCAGTTCCGGTCTATTTTTTAACCGGTCCATCCATTTTTTTTTATACACTGTTTTGGGAAACGGGGTAGGGGGACCAATAGGGGTATTGGTCCGGTCTCAACCGGTCCGAGCCAGTTTCCGGCCCAAATTTGGCCCGGTCTGATCACGGCCGGCCTGTTAGCCATCCTTACCTCACATAATTGAAAACTTTGAAGAAATAGGCCATTCTGGCACCAGTTTCACATTTTTTATCTCATAAGAAAATGCTTACATTTTTAACCTCAATCACCAAACTTCAGCATAAAAATCCCTCTTCTGCTCCCCGGGGGAGAGGAGAGGCTTGCGATTGGGGCTAAAAAACGAATAGTTTTTTATGGAGGCTACAAATGTGACGACGGTGCAAAGAATGTCTATTAGACGCCAAAACTTGCACCTAAATTGGCGGGGTCAAAGCGGGTATGTGCAGCAGTAGCCTACTTATGCAGTGCCATTTAAGAACTAATACTTTTTGGCTCATCTTTGCGAGCACTGTTTTCAAAGGCGGGGTGTGAGGCGAGGCGTTTTATCTGGGACGAGGCGAGGCGTAAGCCTCAAGGCATAAGCCCCACGGATTTTTAAATATTATAAATTTTTTTAAATAGTGTCAAATAGATTTATATTATAGAAATACATTAAAATCATAAATTTACAAATAAAATAACGTATAAAAATATTTAAAATATATTATAGCACAACTATGAATAACACCAATGTACATAAGATATCATGATACATAAATTACGCACAATATCAGAACAACCTAAAAATCAAAAGAAAAATTATGGTTCTCTAGATAAAAATAAAAATTGTTATGTAGATCTCCTAAATGAATAATGAATAGTTTTTATACTATAAGTTCAAATTTTCTCATCAATAATAACAATCTTTTCACAATTGAAATTTTTCTTTGATAAAGAACAAAAGTTTAAATAAATAAATGATTATATACTTTACGAGAATCACTCACAGTTTCATGATGAAACTCTAGCATCACTTGTTTTTAATAAATTAAAAATTTGACAAAAAGTTCAACATATTGTATAATACATAACAAAAATAATAATAATATATGAATATAGTTGTACATAGATAGTTACTCGCTATTATTTAACTATTAAATTGATAAGTATTATACCTCATAAACACACAAAGAAAAATTATTAAGCAAACTTGAGGTTAAAAAGAGAAAAAATAGAAGATTAAGTAATGAATACTTAGAAATAGGCAATACATGAATAGAATTTAGATAAAAGGTTTCTGTCATAATCCAATAGCATCTCGTTCTTAGTGGCAATGTGTAATGTAATCGATACTATAATTATGAGTTTCAATGTTCTCGACTTCTAAATGTGATTAGTGAAGAGTACTTGTGAAGAGTCAATGGCTAATAAAGCGATTTTGGGGGATTGCAAGTCTAATTAGACATAATTGTATGTAGAACTGTAGGGCGAGCCCCGTGCGTAAGGCATTTTGTGCATCTGAGGTGTAAGCACAGGCACTAGGGACATAAGCCTCACGAGGCAAGATCCCCCATGAAAGCCCAAGGGCGTTTTACGAGGCAGAATTGAAATGCAGTGCACTAGAAGTTGGCTAATAGGCTGACTTGCCCATTTGTATCCTGAAACGAAAAATAATCACTTTTTTTATGTGGGATAAATACTTTAGTGTCTGGTCTTGATTTGGTGAGCTATTTTTTACTGGTCTTTAAAGCCTAAGCAGTTTTGAGCAATTTTAATAGAATTTCCACTTTTATCCCTTAAACACTATCCTACCATCATTTCACATTCACCACTTTATCTCTCTACAGATCCACTTTCTCTCTCTATACACCTAACCCTAACTCCACCACAACCACCACCACTAACCCACCGCACCACAACAACCGTTGCGCCACCACATTAACCGTACATGCTCCAACCCGATCCAGAACCAGAACAATTACAAGAGACGGGGAGGGATTGCTTCTATAGATTTTAGTTTTTCCGATTGGACATGAGTCTACTCTCCCCGTCGAGGCTTTTGGTGTTTTATGTGCACCTCTAGATAGATGTATATGGATAGGCCTTCTACATAAGAGACAAAAACAGTTGTTGGATTGGAGATTTATGGGGTTTTCATTCTCTTTCACTTCATTTCTGGGAGAGAACTCTGTATTTAAAAGAGGGACTTTGTTGCTTTTCCCTAAAATGGCTTCCATCATTCTATTTTAAAATACCACAACATTGGTAAATCTTTAAGTAAACATAACTCTGGCTTGTTTTCTACACGAGTTTTTATTAAAAATTGTATTGAAGGTGAGGACGGTTTGTATTGAAAGTGATAACATCATTCTATTTTAAAATACCACCACACTGGTATTTCTTTAAGTAAATATAACTCTGGCTTATTTGCTATACGGTCTTTTATTCAAAATTGTATTGAAGGTGATGACGATTTGTATTGAAAGTAATAACAATTTGTATTCAAAGTTGTATTGAAAGTGATGACGATTCGGCTTTAATTATTTGTAAAATGTAAATATTATGTGGCTCGCACTATGAAGAAATGATGCCAGATTGGCCGTATTTTATTTTTGCTTTGTATTTTAGCAAAGTGATGATAATAAATGGACGCAATTTTGGCTTAATATATGCATACATGTAGACAGAATGTCATTATTTCCAAATATAGAAATACTTGAAGGTCTTTTTTGTGGATGTATGAAGTGAGGCCGATCTGGCCTCATTTCTTCACAAACACAAACACAATTATATGCATAAGCACACCCAGATTGTCATTATTTTAAAATATATAAGTACTTGAAGGTATTTCTTACAAATGAATAAAGTAAGGCCGATTTGACACAATTCCTTCACAAAACGAACATGATTTTTTTGCTCATTGTATAAAGAAATGACGCCGGATTGGTCTTATATTATGTTTTGCTTTGATTATTGTATATAAGTAAAACGATGACGATTCGACTTATTTGTTCACAAAATAGTCATGAAACGCAGACGAATTGACTGTCTTGTTTATGAGCGAAACGATGCCGATTTGGCCTTATTTATTCACAAAATGGACGTGAAACACGACCAGGTTGGTATTGGTTTCTGCTGTGTAGGAAGCAGCGGCATTTTTTGTAATTTCATAGGCAAAAAGGTGTGGTGATATTTTGGTAATTACGACTTCAAAAATGGTCGGTGGTATTTTTGTAATTACGGAAGTTCTCTATTAGTAAGAATATTTTTGTACTTTCAGCTTCATTTAATGGAAAAGTATTTATATTTTCAAGACCACAAAAAACGTGCTTATGTTTTCAAGACCGGGGCATTTGTGCTTTTTTTGTAATTCACCCACAAATAATTGTCTCATTGCGTTTGGCATATTCGTTTATAGAAATAACATTGTTGGGCTGACCCCTTTGTGTATTTGTGCCTACAATATATCTTCTTCACATCCAATGGTAAAAATTTCGCGTAAGAGCCTGTTTGGCACGAACTAATTGATCCGTAGCCGTCAAAAATAAATTCGCTGAGAAATAACCACCTCCGGACAAATTCCAGTATTTATTAAAAATTGTATTGAAGGTGAGGACGATTTGTATTGAAAGTGATAACATCATTCTATTTTAAAATACCACCACACTGGTAAATCTTTAAGTAAACATAACTCTGGCTTATTTGCTATACAGTTTTTTATTCAAAATTGTACTGAAGGTGATGACGATTTGTATTGAAAGTGATAACAATTTGTATTCAAAGTTGTATTGAAAGTGATGACGATTCGACATTATTTTTAAAATGTAAATATTATGTGGCTCGCACTATGAAGAAATGATGCCAGATTGGCCTTATTTTATTTTTACTTTGTATTTTTGTATTTTGGCAAAGTGATAATGATTTGGTGTCATTTGTTTGCAAAATGGACACAATTTTGGTTTAATATATGCATAAATGTAGATAGAATGTCATTATTTCCAGATATAGAAATACTTGAAGATCTTTTTTGTGGATGTATGAAGTGAGGCCGATCTGGCCTCGTTTCTCACAGACACAATTATATGCATAAGCATACCCAGATTGTCGTTATTTCAAAATATATAAGCACTTGAAGGTATTTTTTACGAATGAATAAAGTAAGGCCGATTCTTCACAATTTTTTCATAAAATGAACTAATTTTTTTGCTCATTGTATAAAGAAATGACGCCGAATTGGTCTTAGGTATATAAGTGAAACGATGACGATTCGACTTTATTTGTTCACAAAATAGTCATGAAACACAGACGAATTGACTGCCTTGTATATGAGCGAAACGATGCCGATTTGGCCTTATTTATTTTCACAAAATGGACGTGAAACACGACCGAGTTGGTAGTGGTTTCTGCTGTGTAGGAAGCAGTGGCGTTTGTTGTAATTTCAGAGGTAAAAAGGTGCGGTGGCATTTTTGTAATTACGACTTTAAAAAATGATCGGTGGCATTTTTGTAATTACGGAAGTTCTCTATTAGTAAAGTTATTTTTGTACTTTCAACTTCATTTAATGGTAAAGTGCTTATAGTTTCAAGACTACAAAAAAACGTGCTTATGTTTTCAAGACCGGGTGCATTTGTGTTTTTTTTTGTAATTCACCCACAAATAATTGTCTCATTGCATTTGACATATTCGTTTATCGAAATAACATTGTTGGGCTGATGCCTTTGTGTATTTGTGCCTACAATATATCTTCTTCACATCCAATAAAAAAAATTCGCGTAGGGACCTGTTTGGAGCGAGCTAATTGATCCGTAGCCGTCAAAAAAAAAATTCGCTGAGAAATAGCCACCTCCGGACAAGTCCCAGTATTTTATTATGAGACTTTATACAAAGCTTCAGTAAACTAACCCCAGTATAAAATAATGGGACCTTTGAACATGATTATTTTGTTATTGGACTTTATATACTCCCTCCGTTTCAAAAAGGATGAACCTATTTCCTTTTTAGTCTGTTTAAAAAAGAATGACCTCTTTCTAAATTTGGAAAGAAATTTTCACTTTTACTCATCCCTAGATGATTTGTAGACACACAAATATCTATAACTTATTTTAGACCACAAGTTTCAAAAGTCTTCCCTTCTTTATTAAATTCCGTGCAAAGTCAAATGGGTTCATCTAAAGTGGAACGAAGGGAGTATAAAGTTTCAGTCCAGTATAAAATAATGGGACCTTTGAATATGTTAGTCCAAAGTTCCAGTATAAAATATCGAGACTAGTCTGGAATGTTTTCCAACGCTAATGGAGTGTAAGTGCGCGCGCGAATTTTTGGCTATTTCTCAATTAATTTTAAAACAATATAAAACTCATTGAACGCGTCCAAAAATCAAAATTTCCCCACCCAATGTCGTACACTTTCGAATGTTCACCAAAATTCACTTAATTTGAGTGTCCAGAAGTCGAAAGTGTCTTGTTTATAGGATAGCTGTAACAATGCCTTTCAAATGCCGAAAATAATCACAGTTGTAATAATGTAAATTGTTTTACGTAGATATTCAATCTATTTATTTGAAGGTAAATTGACGTGGAAAATGCTACAAGCTTTCAAATGCTGAAAATCAATATTATTACACCAACATATTATTAGTTCAAAATGATTGGATATTGTTGACTTTGCAACGGTGATCAATTTAGGTAGTACTTGATAGTGAAACATATAGTTGATCATAATGTGAGAAACGTTGTAGGCACAAATACAATCTATATCCTAGTGTTTGGTCATGTGATTTATTTATTGTTATATGGTTAACAAATTTAAACAGATATCATTTATTTTATGAAGGTGACAGTTGAATTTTGGGGATAAAAAAATCCGTAAAAGCACTTTGGTTGATCGTAATTTCTGCGTGTATGGCGTGTTGTCAAAACCTCCACTCATATTCTTGTACCATTACATAAACATGGATCTAACAATTTAATAGCATGAAGAGTGCATTTTAAAATAAAAAAAAAACTATACGTGGGAATTATTTTTAGTTTGTAAAGGAGGTTATTAAGGACGTTATTATTGTAAATAGGTTATTTGTGTAAATTGTAATGTAGCTTAGACAAGTTGTGTATTGGGCCAAGCCCATTAGGAATTACTTAGCACCTAAGTTAGGTCTTTTAATTTTTACTTGTATATATAGGGCCATTGATTAATGAAAAAGGTGAGAGGTTCTTCACACCAAATTTGTGTCTTGTTTATCAATTCTAACATGGTATCAGAGCCACCGCACTGTTGATCGGAAAAGTGATCGGTATAATAAAACTTCTCTATAAAGTGTGAAGAAAGAGTGTGGTGATGGCCGTTCGAAGGAAAGGAGCTGGTGTCACTGTTGCTAGTGTTTGTATCGACGAGAGGAATAGTCCACGGCGAACGAGGTCATCGTGTGACAAGGAGTTCGATGTTGAAAAGGCAAGAGTGTTTCAGACAATCTTGAGTGCTCTTAAGAAGATAGGTTTCGGGGGCGAAACCATTCCGCTACCCGAAGATGGTCCGGTAGATATGTTGAATAAATAAGTGAAAAGTGATGCTCACGGGCGGAGTGATCGGGAGAGAGTTGCAGTGAATAGAGCAACACTCTCCCGGAGAGGAGTGATGAATCGATGGAGAGGGGTAATGTGTCCGAATTGTAATCGTTCAGGGCATAATCCAAATGATTGCTATGAGGTTATCGGATATCCAAAATGGTGGAAATTTGGCTCACGAAATGAGAATGGAACTTGTGATTGAGTTACGGTGTCGTCAAGCTGTCGTGCAAAGACACGAGCAAACATGGCTCGTCCGGTGAATGAAGTTGCATTCGGACACTCTAGTGTGTCAGGATTGAGTAGTGAACAACTGCAGGTGTTGGTGAGTTTGTTGAATCAAAAGAAGTCGGACACCGATCAAGTGAAAATTAAAACGACTAATGGTTCATGGATAATTGATACCGGAGCTTCGAATCTTATGACCGCAGAATTGAATGTGTTGAGCGATTTACAAAATATTGTACAGTGTTCGGTGGGCTTGCCTAACGGAAGCAGTACCATGGCTACGAAGGAAGGGTCAACCCAGCTTAATGAACACATGACCCTTCGAAATGTTCTTTATGTGCCTAGAATGACGTACAATTTGATTTCGGTATCTCAGTTAATCGATCAATATGATTGTGATGTACAGTTTACTGGGGATATGTGTGTTGTGAAGGATAGGAACACGGGCAAGTTGATTGGCACGGGTAAACAAACGGATGGTTTGTACTACTTTCAGTCGGTGTCATCGGTGAAGGCTATGAAAGCGGATGTGTTGGATCTGTGGCACCAACGGTTGGGACATCCTTCTATTCAGGTAACGAATTCTCTCCCAATTCAAGAAATTAGGAATTGTAGCGGCAAGAAAAATGTGAAAGCATGTGATATATGTCATCGGGCAAAGCAGATTAGGAGTGTGTTTCCATTGAGCGAGAATAGAGCCTCCGAGAGTTTTGAATTGATACACTGTGACTTGTGTTGTCCGTATAGAACTGAAACTTCATGTGGTGCCTCATATTTTTTAACAATTGTTGATGATTTTTCCCGAGCTGTGTGGGTATTTTTGTTGGTTGATAAGAAAGAGGTCGGAAGAGCTTTGAAAAACTTCTTTGCAAATGGTCGAAAGACAATTTCATAAATATGTCAAGATTGTCCGAAGTGATAATGGGACCGAGTTTATAAGTATGAAAGCCTATTTTCGAAACAAGGAATTCTCTTTCAAACCTCGTGTGTAGGGACACCACAACAAAATGGAAGAGTTGAAAGAAAACATCGACATATTTTGAATGTAGCTCGGGCACTCCGATTTCAAGCACATTTGCCGATTGAATTTTGGGGAGAGTGTATAATGACAGCCGTTTATTTGATTAATCGAACGCCTTCATCAGTGTTGAATGGGAAGACACCATATGATGTTTTGAAGCATGTGACACCGAATTTCCATCACTTGAGAGTGTTCGGATGCTTGTGCTATGCGCGCAATCAAGGACGAATGCATGATAAGTTTGACGGCCGAAGTCGTCGATGTATATTTTTGGGGTATCCGAATGGGAAAAAGGCATGTAAGTTGTATGATTTGGATACCAAAGAGTATTTCATGTCACGAGACGTTACATTCTATGAGAACTAATTTCCGTTTGCACCAAAGGATGGTGTGAAAGAGAGTTCGAGTCCAAGTGTTGAGACTGATCAAGTGGATGAAGTTGCTGAAGAAGAGAACAGTTCCAGAATGAGGGGGGGTATTGAAATTCCCCCAGTGCATGTTGTCGATGAAGCTGAAGCGGAGGATGTATTGCATCCGGAAAATGAGGGGCCGAATCAAGATTGACACATGGAAATGGAATGGAAGGATGAAGAATTGGGCCGAGGGAAGCGAACGAAGACAGAGAGTGTTCGTTTGCGTGACTATGTAACTAATACTGTTCGGAAACAGCGTCATCGTGTGTCGACCTGTGTTCGGAAATCAGACAGTTCACCCGAACAGCGTCATCGTGTGTCGACCTGTGTTCGAAAATCAGACAGTTCACCCGAGCAGCGACATGCCTCGGGTGCGCCTTATCCGGCGGCACATTATGTTGATTGTGATAAATTTTCGAAGAAGCATGCGTGCTTTCTTGCAGCCATAACAGAGGGACATGAACCGAGGTCATTCTCTGAAGCCGTGAAAGATGAAAAGTGGCGGACGGCTATGCAACAAGAGTTGCATGCTTTGGAAACGAACAAGACTTGGGAAATCGAGCACTTGCCTCCGGGGAAGAAGGCGCTCGGATGTCGATGGGTGTATAAAATTAAGTACAACTCTGATGGTACCATTGAGCGATACAAAGCTAGGTTGGTGATCTTTAGTAATCATCAAGTTGAAGGAATTGACTCCACAGAGATATTTGCACCGGTAGCTAAAATGGTGACTGTTCGTGTCTTCTTGGCGGTAGCTGCAACTAAGAATTGGGAATTACATCAGATGGATGTGCATAATGCTTTTCTAAATGGTGATCTTCACGAGGAAGTATATATGAAGTTGCCTCCGGGGTATAAAAATGATGGGTCCGGCAAAGTGTGCCGTCTCCAAAAATCTTTGTATGGATTGAAGCAAGCTCCTCGTTGTTGGTTTGCAAAGTTATCGACAGCTCTAAAGAATTATGGCTTTCGACAATCATATTCTGATTATTCATTGTTTACGATGAAGAAAGGGAATGTGCAATTGAGTGTGCTTGTGTATGTGGATGATCTGATTGTCTCCGGTAATGATCCAAAGGCAATCCGATTCTTCAAGTTGTATCTATCTGTCTGTTTTCACATGAAAGATCTCGGACGATTGAAGTATTTTTTAGGAGTTGAAGTAGCAAGGGGTCCTAAAGGAATCTTCCTCTGTCAACGGAAGTATGCATTGGATATAATTTCGGAAGTTGGCTTGTTGGGTGATCGACCGGCGGGCACACCGATGGAACAGAATCATCGGTTGGCGCTTGTACGTGGTCGATTCATGAAAAATCCAGAGAGTTATCGTAGATTGGTCGGACGCCTGATTTATCTATGCTTCACGCGTCCGGATTTGTCATATAGTGTTCATGTGTTGTCTCAGTTTATGCAACAACCACGAGTCGAGCACTGGGATGCAACTCTCCGAGTTGTTCGTTACTTGAAAGGGTGTCCGGGACAAGGTATTGTGATGAGTTCGAAAGGTGATCTTCGTTTGAACGGTTGGTGTGACTCCGATTAGGCAGGGTGTCCGTTGACACGTCGCTCGTTGACTGGTTGGTATGTGTCTTTAGGGGATTCACCGATATCATGGCACACGAAGAAGCAACAAATTGTCTCACGTTCTTCAGCGGAGGCAGAATATCGATCGATGGCAATGACCGTGTGCGAGCTGAAATGGTTGAAAGGGCTATTGTGGAGTCTTGGAATCGAGAACCATCGTTCGATAGATCTGCAGTGTGACAGTCAGACAGCAATATATATTGCCGGTAATCCAGTATTTCACGAACGAACGAAGCACATTGAAGTGGATTGTCATTTTGTCCGTGATGCGATTGTTGGAGGGACCATACGTCCCGAACATGTGCCAACGGGCGCTCAATTGGCAGATATCTTTACCAAAGCACTGGACCGAACACAATTTGGTTATTTATTGAGCAAGTTGGGCATTCGAAACCCTCATGCTCCAACTTGAGGGGGTAAAGGAGGTTATTAAGGACGTTATTATTGTAAATAGGTTATTTGTGTAAATTGTAGTGTAGCTTAGACAAGTTGTGTATTGTGCCAAGCCCATTAGGAATTACTTAGCCCCTAAGTTAGGTCTTTTAGTTTTTACTTGTATATATAGGGCCATTGATTAATGAAAGGTGAGAGGTTCTTCACCCCAAATTTGTTTCTTGTTTATCAATTCTAACAGTTGTTTCTTTAATGCATACATAAACACTACATATATGAGATATAATAAATTTGAGAATAACTGTGTGTGGTGTAAGGCCGTTTGGTGTTAAACTATCTATAATCTTTCTAGCTGTTTGTATAGTCTTTTGTAGAGTTAAAACTGAAATACATTTGCTTTTAGTAGGGAACTCGTTAATCAACATGTTAGTGTTGAGCAGAATGGTTGACATGTATAGTAGTAGTTTCTTGGGAATTTTGGGGGTGGCCATTTGTTTTTATTAAGATTGAGAGTCTGAATCTGAATATACATCTGAATATTAAGATATTGTTATTGGATCTGAACACTAAATCATTAAGTCTGTTTGTTTTTAAGCACCTGAATATGTACAACTTATTGGTATCTTACATATAATAAACATATATTTCAAATGTAGTTATTCATTAAAATTTCTATCAATAAAATATTACAAGAAAACTTTGATCAATTAAACAAATGTTGTATATTAATAAAAAATGAAATATTTTACAGTATAAATTGATATAGCTTATTGGATAACTTTTTGTACTATCTGCAAGCAAATAAAACTTATATACCTACAATCAAGTAGGTTGAAAAATACATTACTTATTATTGAAATGTAATCTTATGAGAAGATGAAAACGTTGAGTAGTGCTGCTTTTAGCATTGATAGACGAAGACAAAGAAGAGAAACTATTTACAAAAAAAAAAAAAAAAACAAGAAACGAATGGTGAAAATTCAAAGAGCAGTTTGCAAAGCAGTTGCGAAGAAAAAGAATTCCGAAATTGGTGCCGTATACTATAAAAAGGTCTGTATAGTATTAAATACACATATTATTATATGCGTACACATATTAATAATATGTGTACACATCAGACGAGATGTGTAGACATCTTTTCCAGTCGTGAAAACATCTCCAAAATTGTATAAACATACAAAAAATACGTTTACACATCCGAAAAGATGTGTAAAATGACTAGAATTAAAAAAAAATCTTAAAAAAGAATGAAACGGGGATGAAGAGGAAGAAAATGGAGAAGAACAAAGAAAAAATAAAATTGATACGAAGAACAAGAAAGAAAAATAACGTGGATGGTGATCGAATAAAATTTAAAAAGAAATCTAGAAGAAAGAAGAAGAAGGAAGAAAAAAAAAAGAGAAAGAAAGAAGAGAAGTGAGAGAATTAAGTTTGAAATAATTTGAAATATGAGAAGAGTGTAAAAGTATGTTGGGAAGGAGGGAGATTGAAAATTTAAAAATTGGGGTATTTTTGTAAATCCGAAAATATTTATTTTGCCCACAAATTTTTAATGACTACACTTCAGTCCTCACTTAAATTAATTAAAGGTTGACTTGGTCTTGTTCCTTATTCTTATTTAAAGATTTGGGGGTCTTTTCCCCTCTTTTCTCTCTAGTTTCTTTTGTAAAAGTAACAAATAGAATCTTGTGCTTTTGGAATTTAGAGAGAGAAAATCCTCTGCCTTCTCTCTGCATTCAATCTTCTTCCTACTACTTTAACTACATTAATCACATATATTATGTGCTTTCTTTTCCACATGGAAACCGAAGCACTAGGTAGTTTATCCCCCCCCCCAAACCTCCAGATATTGAAAATCTAATCGGTTCTTCTTCCACACCTTTGTTCAAAAACAAACTCTTACTGAATCCGGACTCTACGCAGATCTCATCACACTCCATGGAAATCTTACCCTCTGCTTCACAGGATCTTCCCTTGAGTCCCTTACCCGAATGAATTGCTTCTATTCAATTATCCGAGGAAGACAAAACAGAATTTACTACCCATGGCGAATTTCAGTTATAATAAAGTTGTTTGGCAAGCATATATTGCATCAATACTTAAAGATGAAAATCCAAAACTTATGGAAGCCCTCTGAAACTTTTCTACTTATTGATCTTGGTAATGACTATTTTATAGTAAAGTTCAATCAAGAAGAAAACATGCTGAAGGCTTTACATAATGGCCCGTGGTTCATCAATGGATATTTTCTCTCTGTGAAGAGGTGGGTGCCTAATTTTGTTTCAACTCAAGCCAAACAACTCATTTCTGCAGTATGGGTTCGACTACCTCAACTTCTCACGGAGTTTTATGATGGTATCATCTTGCAAAAAATTAGCAATTCCATTGGAAAGTTACTCAAAGTTGATGCTTGTACCAGTGCTACACTGCGAGGAAGATATGCTAGAGTCTGCGTTGAAATTCCTTTAGATCAACCAGTAAAATCGTTTATTTATATTGGTTCTCATAAACAACAAATCATCTATGAGGGTGAAAATTTTCTTTGTACCAAATGTGGGAGACTTGGTCATACACATTTAAATTGTTCTTATATATCCTTACCTATTATCCCTCCTATCCCTGTAAACCTGGATCGATCATTACAGGTTGAAGGTTTAAATTCGGTCAATCAGTGACAAACTGTTTCTTTTACAAAAAAGAAAAAGAGTGCCTCGTTGAAGCAGCCTTCAGTCTCAAAGGAGCCTCTAGTCGCACCAAGATCAGGTATAAACGTTAAAATTTTGATGCAGCCACAGGTAAGTATTTAAATACCAAAAAGCTTTCTTACAAAGGTTCTATTCATAGTCCTAAAGTTTTAAACATTTCTAATGATCATGTTACTGGTTCATCTTCTTCAGCCAAAAACAACAATCACTCTATTATTGTTTCTAATAAATTTAATAATCTCCAAAATCTCGAAGAAGAATCAAAATCCTTTGTTTCAAAAAGCAAGCCTATTGATTCTTCATGTTGTTCTTTGCCTTCGTTACAATCTATAGCCACTAATTCCTTGAGGCAGCCACGTGGGTCAGACGTGTCCCTCTCCAAAAATAATAATATTAATTATAATACTCCACTAAAGGACAAATCAATGGATTTGGACACTTTAAAAAATAAAATAGATGCAAACCATATTCATCCATACCCTGATGACTCTATGTTGTCCATCTCTACAATACTTAACTCCTCCTTGGTACACTTGGCAAATGACACCAAGTGTCCATGCAAATTGACGACAATACGCATACTAGCACCCCATCCAAAAATTTGACTACTTCCTTAAAATTTGATGATAATAAAGAAGATTTCCAAACATCTTCTTCACTACAATACTCTAAATTAACGGAGTACTTATAATTCTCTCTCCACGGATCAAAATGATACGGCATCTAATATTCCCAAACAACCAAAACCAAGGCTAATTCAAGTTCTCCATTGTCCCACTCAAACTCCAACCCATCGCTTCCACATGGACAAGCTCACTCGCTCACTACCCAACCACCCACTGATTTAAGCCGCCCAGCCACGCACCTTTGTGAATGTGATGATGATGAAAGGACAGGAAGCCCATTGGGGCCTTCAACCACACTTCAATCAACTACCCAACCAAAAGTAACCCCAGGACCTACCTTTTTATCATCCACCAGACGTTTAGATTGCGAGTCCAGTGAACCAACAAGCAAAAGTTCCAGTGGATCTCTTTGCAACCTACCCTCCCAATGTACCAGAACTAAGAGACGATGTGATGAGGGGAACAGAGGAACTATTTTATCTCCACAACAAATCATTCATAGAAATTTCAAGCATCAGAGACGCATCTCTCATGTTGTTCCCGGTGTTGACGAACAAGAGGTATACTCTGAACTGTCAGTTAGCGCTGCTCAAATGCTCAATCGACATCAGGCCTCCCCTAAATAGAGCCGTAGGAAAATACATAATGTGGCTCAATCCAATAGGGAAGGAGCTACCGACCTTCATGTTAGTGAAGGAGAAGGATCTGATCTTCTCGCCCATTCTAACATTAATGAATAGACCCACTAGTTTTATGATATGGAATGTGAGGGGCGCGAATAATGATAACTTTAAAAGGAATTTAAGGGAGTTAATAGCTGTCCACAAACCTTGTATGGTTTCCTTGCTAGAAACTAAAATGGAGAGTCATTCGTCACTTCAAACCGAGTTTGGGTTTACTGGTATGGAGAAAGTTCCTGCTATTGGGAGATCTGGAGGGATTGTTTTTCTGTTGATGCATGACATTGTCTCTGTTGGTAATTTTAAGTGCTCTTACCAGGAAATTCATCCAGTAGTTACGGTAATTCCTAATCATAAACCATGGCTTTTAAGTTTAGTCTATGCTAGCACTATGGTCTTTGATCGTAATATTTTATGGAGTGGTTTAGAGTCTTTATGTGATAACTATAAGGGTATGTTGTTTTTAGAGGGAGATTTTAATGAGGTGATTTCCAGCAATGAAAAGTGGGGGGAGGGGGGGGTCCTATAAATAGGAAAATAGCTGATAGATTTATGGCTTGCATAAATTATTGTAATCTTTTAGATTTAGGTTTTAAGGGTTGTAAATATACTTGGTCTAACCATCATTTTAAAAATAAAGGCCTCATTCTAGAAAGGCTAGACAGATGTTTTGCTAATAATGAGTGGCTAAAATACTATCCTAATATATTAGTCACCCATTTGCCTAAAACTTATTCATACCATAACCCTATGCTTATTACTTTTAGAAACCCAAGATCTCATAATAATAAGCCTTTTCGGCTTGAGTCTTTTAGATGTAGTCACCCTCAATTTTCAAATGTTGTGAAAGATTGTTGGAATCATAGGGATCTTTTGTCGGCTATATCTTTGTTCCAAACTACTGTGATAGATTGGAGTAAAATTCAATTTGGTGATTTTTTTGCAAAGAAAAGACACATTTTAGCTTGATTAAATTGGATCCAATCTTCTGCCTCCTATTCCACCGTTTCTTAGAGATCTAGAAGCTAGGCTGCAAATTGATTATAATAATATCATGCGCCTTGAAGAGGACTATTGGAAGCTTAGGTCTAGAATTAGTTGGCTTAATGAAAGGCATGCTAATACCAGGTTTTTTCACATTTCTACTATTAATAGGAGGAGAAAAAATAGAATCTCTTTCTTTAAAGATATTAATGGATGCTGGATCAATGACCAACATCTTCTCATGACCCATATTTTAATTTTTTTGAGAAATCCTTTACTTCTGATCATCTCTCTTCAAGCTGGACAGATATTAGGGATGGTCCTACCTCTTTTCACCACTTAGATCTTTCGGGGTTAGATAGGCCCCTCAGGGATGGTACTACCTCTTTTCATCACTTAGATCTTTCGGGTTAGATAGGCCCTTCATGATCAAGAGGTTATTTCTGCTCTTTTTTCTTTAAACCCTTTAAGGCTCCTGGTCCTGATGGGGTTGCATCCATTTTTTTATCAGAAGCATTGGGATATTGTTGGTCTTTCTGTTCTATCATTATGTCATTCAGTTTTTGATAACCTTGTGATTCCTCAGCCCTTGAATGATACATATCTTTGTCTTATACCTAAGTTCCCTAATGCTAATGATCTTAAAAACTTTAGGCCCATTGGCCTGTGTAATACCATTTATAAAATTATTACTAAAGTTATTGCAAATCGTATGAAGTCTTTTCTACAAAAGCTTATCAACCCTTTTCAGATCAGTTTTTTAAAGGGTAGGCGAGCTTGTGATAATGCTATTATTATTCAGGAATAGTTAATCATTTCCGTAGTACTAAAGGAGCGAAGTCTAAAATGCTGCTTAAAATAGACCTCGAAAAGGCTTTTGACCGTATGGAATGGTCTTTTATTTATAAAGCTCTAGTCTACTTCAAGTTTCCTCCTAGATTTATTAAGCTTATTATGAATTGTATTACAACTAGTAGAATTGATGTGCTTGTAAATGGTAGTCCAACTAATTTTTTCACTCCCTCAAGGGGTATTCGGCAAGGAGATCCTATGTCCTCATATATTTTTATTTTGTGTATGGAACTCCTCTCTGTGTTTACTAATCATTAGGTAGACATTAATAAATGAGACCCCATTAAACTGAACCCTAGAGGTCCATTTTTCTCTCATTTATTTTTTGCCGATAATTTGATCCTTATGGCGGGTGCTAATGATAAATCCATTTCTACAATTGATAATACTCTTATATTTTTTTTGAATTATCAGACCAAAGGATTAATCGTGCCAAATCTAAACTTATTGTTTCCAAAAATTGCCTTTACGTCTTAGGCAATCCCTAGCCAATCGTCTGCACATAACTCCTAGTGAATCCTTTGGAAAATATTTAGGATTTCCAATTTTGAATAATAATCCCAAAGCTAGTGATTTCCAATACATACTAGACAATATGCGAAATAGGTTGTCCAATTGGAAAACATATTTTCTCACTTTAGCCGGTAGAACTACTTTGATCAAATCCAATTTAAATGCTATCCCTAACCACACAATGCAATATATTATGCTACCAAAATCGATTCTTAAAGCTATTGACAAAATCCAACGTGAGTTCCTTTGGGGTTCAATTGAATCTAAAGGAAAATTTCATTTGGTTAATTTGAATATAGTCACTAGCCCCATCGAAGGAGGTGGTCTAGGGATTCGTACAGCTTATCACAAGAATATGGCTTCTCTTACTAGTCTTGCTTGGAGGTATCTTTCAAATCCTTTAGCCATTTGGTCCACTACTCTTAGGTCCAAGTATAGCACTAGATCTTCCAACAGCTCATTCACATGGCGTAATCTTGTCTATGGGGTGGGATTTATGCAGGAAAGGTATGAGTTGGGTAGTAGCTAATGGTTCCTCAGTTAATTTTTGGAATGAGGTTACCAAGCTTCATCAGCCCTCGATCCTTAATCGAGGGTCCTCCTAATTTAACGGATTTATCTTTAAGGATAGCGGATATATGGGTTAACAATTCTTGGGATTAGTCAAAATTATCTTTTAATATTCCAGCTGATCTCAGAGACCAAGTTCCTAATATAGATACTACCTCCTCTGCCTCTCAAGCCGTTTCATTGTGGTTCCTTAACTCAAATGGAATGTTTACTACTGCTTCTGTATATCACCTACTATTTCCAAGTTGTGAAAAATCAAGCCTCTTGGATTTGGAAATTGCCCACTCTCAACAAAATTATGTTTTTTGTCTGGCAATGCTTCCATGGAAGACTTCCAACAAACAAGCACCTTAACCACATTGGACTTCCCATCCCTGTATCTTGCACGGTTTGTGATCATCCCATGGAATATATGGATCATATATTTTTATCATATGCACAGTTGCTACTTCTTTCTGGTCTAATTCTGGAATAGATATATCTTTTCCTATATCTAATGATTGGCTCCGACATTTACATAAATTATGTAGCAATATATTTGTTAATAATATCCCAGGTGAAATCTTCTTTTGCTTTGCCATTTGGAATCTTTGGCTCAATAGAAATAACAATACTTTTAATAATCTTAAACATGCTCTATCTTCCAATTATGTCGTCAACTATTCTGAATTTTACTGTGCTAGCATGGCCCATATTATTGCCCCATCTAAAATTACACTTTATATTAAGCGGCATCCTCCGATTTTCGGATACAAGCTTAATACGGATGGAGCATACACATGCCAACAAAATAGAGGAGGAATAGGGACTGTTATCAGAAACATCATAGGAGACTGGGTGATTGGTATTCATGAAAGTAATCATGCCATTAATCACACTCATATGGAACTATTGGCTTTAAAACATGGTTTACAACTAGCTTTTGATCGTAAGCTAGTCCCTTTAGAAGTGGAAACAGACTCCACAGAGATAATTCACTTCTTCAAAATGATTCCCCACCCTAAAATAGTGTTCTTTTTTACTGCAGGTGGTTGTTGCAGGAGCTGGGAAATCCGCTAATCCGGCATAACTTCCGCCAAGGGAATAAAGTTGCACATATTTTGGCTAGGACAGGAGCTTATGTTTCCCACCAAATTGTCCATGTTGTTCCATCTTACTCAGCTAGGGCGATAGTCTAATCTGACAAGAACAGACAAATATGTTGTAGAACAATTAGTTCATCTGTATGTAGAACCCTTGTAGGATCGAGGAATTTAAATATTTTGTATGCTCCTTCATGTAATACTCTTCATGGTCCCAGTACGACCAGTTGTAATGTTTAATTATAAATAAAAGTCTTGTGTTTTCAAAAAAAAAAAAAAGAGAATGGCTTACATGTCAGCTTATGTGGCAGCATTGTACATGTGTCAGCTGCTGATTTGTTACTGATAGCTCACACATTAGTAGGTCGGTTAGTAGTTATTAGTTAGAGAGTTAAATTAAGTAGGTAGTTAGAAGAGTTAGTTGTAGTATAAATATCTTAGCTATGAGTAGTTAGAATCAATTAGCTTCATTTCTACTCAATGTAATAGCAGTTATAGATTTTTTCTCTCTAGAAATTTTCCCCAATTTTATTTTTTAGCTCAATCGATTCCAGTATTTGACAGTTAGTAGGTCGATTTATTCATTCATGTTATTTAAGGCAACTCTTTTAGTCAAGCATGTGCCTGATGCAATTTGTTCTCTCACTTATGATGGAAATATTTCGTTTATAAGCATTCATGAGCACTGGTATCATCATCGAATTTGACAACCAATTGCTTTGGAAGAAAAATCAAATTATCTCTTATCATATGCTTTTCTTTGTTTCCATTACGAACCAAGAAATCACTTAATATTGAATTTGTTCCTATTGACATGTTTGAGCGGGATAGTTTTCATTTTATGATTTTACCATGACAGCATGATATTATCTTCTCTCAAAGCAAAACTTGGAGTACTCAATTAAAACTTTTTCTAGAGAGATACTCTCCCCCTTCTCTCTAACCCCACCCCCGTCTCTTTCTTTAAACACTGCTTAACGTTCCAATATCTGTTCATTAATGAAATTAATGGAAGCTTCTCATTCCAACACCGACTCTGACCCTGGCGCTTTGATTCCCCCCAAGCCCCCTGATATTCCCTATGACCATCACAACGATCAAAATACTCCATCTTTCAAAGATAAACTTTTGCAAGAGAAATGCTTCAAGACTCCTAATCTTCCCTCCTCCTCTGCTGATCTTCCCTCCTCCTCTGCTGATCTTCCTAACTCTATTCTACCATCACCCCGATCAACTTACTCTACTCCTCTTCAGATCCCAAAATAGACCTTTCAGAAGAGGATAAGCAACGTATATATTATCCATGGAGACACTCTGTGATCATTAAACTATTTGGGAAAAGGGTTGTACACCAATATCTCATAGTAAAATTTGTTGAACTCTGGAAACTTGGTGAAACTTTCCCACTGATTGATCTGGGAAATGACTATTATATTGTTAAGCTCGCACGTGAGGAAAATATGATCAAAATTCTACAAGATGGACCATGGTTTGTGGGTGGTCACTTTCTTTCAGTCATCCGATGGCATCCCAATTTCGTTGCTGCAGCGGACAAGCAAGAAGTCTCTGCAATATGGATTAGACTTCCTCAACTTCCAACTGAGTTTTATGATGCAACAATTTTAGCCAAAATAGGAAATTCTCTAGGTCGTCTACTTAAAATTGATGCATGCACAAGTGCAACACTCCGAGGTCGTTATGCAAGACTATGTGTAGAGGTTCCTATTGATATCCCAGTTAAATCATTTGTGTATATTGGTGGGCACAAGCAACATATAGTTTATAAGGGTGATGGAATTTTATGTACTAACTGTGGCATTTTAAATCATACCATTCGACACTGCCCTAATCTCAAAGAGGTGGATAAAGTGAAGGTCACTAAGGATAAGAGCACCAATGGAGCGAAAGCAGATGCTAGTCAACAAAACCAGGACCACAGTCAATGGGAAATTGTCACTTTTCCTAAGAAAAAGAAAGCTGCACATCCAATTCGTCCTCCAAACACTGCCTTGAATAAACGTGCTGGCCTACCAGGTATCAATATTAAAATTTATGATGCAGTAACTGGTAAGTACATCAACACTAAAAAATTATCTTATCAAAGTAAACGTGTGATGAACTCTTCAGCAACTTTTCAGTCAAAAACTTTTAACCTATTGTTACTGCTAGTCCTATTACTACTGCTTATGTTTTATCTGATAATGTTGATATTCAACCTTTATGTTCTACTGACAATACTGGTTCTATTCTTATGACGAAAAATAAATTTTCCCTATTAAATGATATCAACCCTACTCCTACATCTCCCCATATTTTAGATAATATTGAAAATATAGAAAATATTGATAATATCGATCAAAACCATCCTGCTTTAGACAAAACCAACAGCGCCACAATTCCTTGTATGCGCCACGTGGATTCGTTTATGCAGCTTACTACCCAATCATTATCAAGTATATTAAATAATCAAAAAATTTTAACTTTAAAGGAAACACAAGAGATTAACACGTCAATCCATGCAAATCCTAATGATTTGCAGGACAACAACACACCAAATCCCTCAGGTAAAGCTTACCACTTGGCAAAACCCTCTAGCCAAGAATGTATGGACATAGACGTAACTCAAAACTATAAAAATACTCCAAATAATCTGACCATTCCCATGCAAAGACAATCTGAAGCAAAAGATTTCCATGATTGTTCCCAAACCAATTCCCCAAGTAACTCTCCCTTATTTAAGATTAGTGATCATCATGGCATCCTCCTCACTACCACCAAAGAAGAGAGAAACTCCATTAATTCCACTACTCCGAAGGTTTGCTCCAATGGATCATCTGACAAACCAAATTCCACCACACCTACTGGATCAACCGCTCCTTCTGACTACACCCCCTCCTCCACTAAATCACCAACCCCAGTCCTGGATCGAATACGGTCTGATGGGCCAAGCAGTTCTATTCTCCCTGAATCTGAATGGCCAACAATTCACAATTGCGATTCAAGACCCTCATTTCCTAGCGCAACTAACGACGGAAGCGATGAGATTATCACTCGACAACTATTCAAATCATGTTTGGTTATGGAACATACTGAATCCAATTGCTCCAGCCATGACCCCAGTATTATTTCAGGACATGCAACACCATTGGAACATGCCCGAGCACTTCAATCCTCTCATCAACCCCGATCATCTTCATCAGACTCCATTCTTCCCTCCAACGGAACAGAATCAGCCACCTTTCTTTTATCCATGGAACCCAGTGGAACAAACTTCTCAAACAGTTCCAACTCCTACGAGTCCACACTTTGCCAACATAGCTCCTTGGAACCAGCCCATGCAGGCACCAGTGGAACCACCTCCAGTGGATCCAATTCCAAATTCTCCAAGGACTCCCATGGAAGATGAGAACCCATTCCCTCTAGGGTCTTTCACAGAAATATCAAGTCTTCGCGCAACATCCCTTATGCTATTCAAAGAAATGGAGGACAAAAAATACATCCTAAACTGTCCCCTGGCCCTCTACAAATGCTCCATCGACATCAGGCCTGCGATCCACAGAGCTGCAGGAAAATTTGCTGTGGTACTGAACCCCTCAATCTGGAGGAATCAGGATTACCCTCTTGGAGAACGAGATTCCACCCAATCAGGATGCATAGACCTAACAGTTTTATTATTTGGAATATTCGAGGTGGTAACAGTGATGACTTTAAGTTGAACATGAAGGAAGTAATTAGGAACCATAGGCCTTTCCTTCTAGCTCTTTTAGAAACTAAGATTGTTGATCATAAACCTCTTGTAGAAGAATTAGGTTTTGATGATCTTCTACAATTTCGTGCGCAAGGCAGGTCTGGAGGCATTGTTGTCATGTGGCATAGCAACAAAGTGACTGCTCATGATCCTCAGTTGAATAATCAGGAGCTGTATGTTATGGTTAAAGTAAGTCCTAACCCTAACCCTTGGTTATTAAGTATTATATATGCTAGCACTAAGATTTCTCAACGTTTTGTTTTGTGGGATAATCTAGAAAATATTTATGATAGTTATTGTGGTCCTTGGTTTATAGGAGGTGACTTCAATGAGCTTCTAACCAAGGAGGAAAAATGGGATGGAAATAAAATTTCTTATAGACGCTCCAGCAGGTTCTTGTCCTGTGTAAATCATTACAATTTAATTGATTTAGGGTTTAAGAGAAGCAAATATACTTGGTCAAATCATCGAAAAAAAGGAGGGGTTTGATTCTTGAGTGCATAGATAGATGTCTTGCGACTGATGATTGGGTTAATCTCTATCCGGACACTGTCATTACCCATCTCCCTAAAACCTATTCTGACCATAATCCTTTACTTGTTAATCTTTCTCGGCCAGGCCACTCTAATTTTCACTAACCCTTTAGATTAGAATCTTATTGGTGTGCTCATCAAAAATTCCCTAAAATCATCTCTGAAAATTAGGAATCTACAGATCTTTTGGATTCAATTTCTAATTTTCAATCAGCTATTACCCTTTGGAGTAAGCAAACCTTTGGTGACATCTTTCGTAATTAAAAAACTCTTAGCCAGGATCCAAGGCCTTCAAAATTCTATTCACTATCCTACAAGTGTTTTTCTTAGGAATCTAGGGCAAACTTTGATTAAACAATATAATGAAACTCTTAAATTAGAGGAAGATTATTGGAAAATCCGTTCTCGTATTGATTGGATAAACGATGGCGATGCTAACACAAAAATTTTTCACTTATCTGTTATTAATAGGCGTCGTAAAAATAAGATTTCTTTTTTCAAAGATGAAGATGGGAATATTATTACTGACCCCTCCTGCCTTAGCAAGCACACTATTGAATTTTTTCAAAATTTATTTTGCACTTCTCATTATGCAACAAACTTAATAGATATAAAATCTAGCACGCCTAGCTTTCATACCTTAGAATTGTCTTGTTTAGATAATCCTTTCACAAATCATGAAATTTACAAGGCAGGTTTTTCCTTTAAACCATTTAAAGCCCCAGGCCCTGATGGCCTTCATCCCATTTTTTACCAAAAATTTTGGAACTTAATTGGGAATTCAGTCTTGGGCTTTTATCACCAATGCTTCACAAATTGGACCATTCCTACTAAAATTAATGAGACCTATCTATGTCTTATCCCAAAATTTCCAAATGCAAATAAATTAAATAATTTTCGTCCTATTGGTCTTTGCAACACTATTTATAAAATCATTACAAAGATCATCGTCAATCGAATGAAACCTTTTCTCACTTCTCTAATAGGCCCTTTCCAAGGTGCTTTCCTTAAAGGGCGTCGCACCTGCGATAATGCTATCATCGTCCAAGAACTTATTACCTATTTAAATAAGACCAAAGGTAAAAAAGGGAAAATGATTTTGAAAATTGACCTTGAAAAAGCTTTTGATAGACTGGAATGGTCCTTTATTTATCGTACTCTTTTATTTTTTAAATTTCTTCCTAATATTACCAAACTCATTATGAACTGTGTTTCAACTAGTTCTATTTCTATCCTCGTTAATGGGACTAAAACAAATTTTTTCTCCCCCTCTAGAGGCATTCGCCCAGGTGACCCCCTCTCCCCATATCTTTTTATCCTTTGCATGTAATTATTATCAAATTATATAACTTACCATGTTGACTTGATGCTTTGGGAGCCTATCAAAATTTGCCCAAAAGGACCTCTCTTCTCGCATTTATTTTTTGCTGACGATCTTACCCCCATGGCATCCACAAATAAAAAATCTGTTGATGCTATAAAGCAATGTTTATCTCTATTCTGTACTTTATCTGGTCGTAAAATTAATCACACCAAATCAAAGATTTTATTTTCTAAAAATTGTAGCTTATCGACACAAGAGACCATTAGTACCACTCTTAATCTTCCAATAGCTACAAATTTTGGTGTATACTTAGGGTTTCCCATTCTCAATCATAAACCCACTCATGCAGACTTTCAATTCATTTTAGATGAAATGAGTAATCGTCTTGGCTCATGGAAAATAAAATTTCTTAACATAGCTGGTCGTACAACTCTTGCTCGGGCAACTCTAAGTGCGTTACCTACTCACATAATGCAATACACTTATCTCCCTAAAAGGACTTTATACACCATTGAGAAATTTATTCGTAACTTTATTTGGGGTACCACAGATCAGCAAAGGAAAATCCACTACTTAAGTTGGGATGTCATCACTCGTCCCAAAGACTGTGGAGGCCTAGGTCTCAGACAAGCTGACCACAAAAACCTTGCTTCCCTTACAAACTTTTCTTGGCGCCTCTTTACTCAGCCCACCTCCCTATGGGCTTCTACTCTTCTTACCAAATACAACCATAAACATCATAATCAATCTTCCTCCTTCATTTGGAAGAACTATTTGAAAGGATGGTCATATTGCAAAAGGGGTTTACGATGGGCCATTGGTAATGGCAACAACATTAATATCTGGGAGCATCAATGGATTCCTGACCTTCCTCCCCTCCGTTCCATCATTCAAGGTCCTCTATCTAAATCTGACCTTCTTTTAACCACTGAGGACCTATACACAAACTCCCATTGGGATCTTAATGCCACATCTTTTTTGTTTTCCACCTCATATCTTAGCAAAGCTTTCATCTTTTTCTCCTTGTCTCCAAGAGGATTCAAATGACATCCCATTGTGGTCCCTCAATACTAATGGGCTCTTTACTAACAAATCAGCTTATAAACTGGTAGATAATCGAAGTCTTTCACCATCCACTCAGTTTTCATGGCTATGGACTCTTCAAACTCTTAATAAAATAAAATTTTTCTTGTGGCAATGTCTCCATGATCGTCTATCTTGTCGAGCCTATCTCCATCAAATAGGAATTTCTATTGATCCTATCTACACTCTTTGTAACTCGACAACTGAAGAGGCATCTCATATTTTCTTTCACTGCCCTTTTGCATTAGTTTTTTGGGATAAATTGGGTATCACTATTAACTGGCCCCCTGATACCCATTGGCTCATCGGTTTAAGAGACTTCTCTCCCGATGCATGCATTAATAATTTACAATGGGAAACCTTATGGCTATTTTGCTTTTGGCATTTGTGGCTCAATAGAAATAACAATGTATTCCATAGTAAAAAAGATGCGCTTAATCCTGCTGTGGTTTTCACTCGATGTAAAGAATACCTCTACACTATCAATAGGCACATTAGCCCCTCCAAACATTTGGCTATCCTTATCAAATGGCATCCCCCTGATTCTTTCCATTATAAGCTTAATATTGATGGAGCATTTAATGCCTCCACTAAATCTGGTGGACTTGGTGGTGTCATTCGAGATCATTTAATGGAAGTTGGGTTTTTATCAATTCTTTACAGGTTTCTCTCATACTCAGAGTGAGCTTTTGGCTTTGAAAGTGGGAATGGAGCTAACATTGGAATATCACTTTACTACTCTCGAAATAGAAACAGACTCCACGGAAGTAATTCATTTATTAGATAATCCTTCTCCTGTTTACTCACATATTATTTCTGCTTGCAGATACTTGAGGAAGGAACTGGGGAATCCACTAGTATGACATAGCTTCCGTGAAGGGAACTCTGTCGCACATATGCTAGCACAGCAAGGAGCCAAGAATGTCCGTTCTTATGATAGGGTTTTATTATCTACAATACCTTTTGATATTTTTGTTACTGCCAAGAATGATCAGGATGGAAGACTTCCAGCTACTAAGAAAGTATCCTCCTCCTCATGCTCCTCTCTGTTGGATTTTGGCAACTTATGTATTATGGAAACTATGTTACGCTCTGAGTCTACTGGAAATCATGATAGTCCTCGTGATTCCAGTACTTTATCTTCTACTTCTGTACTTTTGAACTCTAGTACTATGTGTAATATTTCAATATAAATAAAGCTCCTTGTGATTACCAAAAAAAGATATTATCTTCTCTCATCGATTTTGGAACTGCTGGAATTTTATTACCAAATCACCTCGAAAAATTATTAATTTTCACCATGTTAATTGAGATTTATTATATCTCTAAATCCCGTATTAACTATTTCGATTGTCTAACGCTTCACCATTGTGTTTTATCTTAGATTATAAAGTTTTCCTTCCTCATTAATTTGACGCCACCACTCTACTTTGATATATTTGTGAGGGTTATCTCATTTGTTTGAAGATGTGTTGGGATTTTGGAATAAATAGAGTGTGAATGGGAAATGGGTGGGAAGGTGAAAAGGTTCCTTTTAGTAAGGAAATGCACATTCTCCCATATTGTTAGAGGAAAAGACTTTTGTTGGGTTTAAATACAAATTCACTTCTCTTAGCTCTTAAAAGGGTTGAGAAGAAGGGAAGCCTCGCGCCGTCGTCGTCGCTCGCTCGTCTCGGCTTCGGCTTCGGATTTCGGATTTCGGATTTCGGATTTCGGTCAATTGATATGATTGATTGACTTAATTTTTTGGACCAACAAAAACTAAAAATATTAATTAATTAATATTTTTTATTATTAATATTTAATATTTAATCTGTTTGTGTAACAGAAATGTGAATGGATTAATCTGATTAATCCAGCGTAGTTATTCCTCCACGTTCTCCCACTCTCCCACGTTTTCTCATTAGTGGACTACTCATTACTGACATTTAGTGAATTCAGCCATTAGTGGCAATGAATTCAGGTGCCATTAGTGGCAGTGTTAGTGGTGTTAGTGGCCATTAGTGGTGACTCTTCCTTCCATTTCCCATGGCTATATAAGCTGGTCAGTCTTCAACATTTGAACACACACTGAAACACACAAATACAAAATTTCTTACTGCATTCCTCTCTTTTCTGCATACTAAGTAAGTCTTAGTAAGTCGTGTGATTTGCTCCGTTTTCTTTGAGTTCGCAGTGTTCTACTGTTTGAAGTGCCGCTACAGTAGAACTGTTATCCCGTTCCATCCTGGGAGAAATTAACCCGTGAACCTTGGGCAACTGTGAGGGGGTTAGATTTCTTAAGGAGACACAAGTAAATTGTGGGCTCGGGATTGTCCCATAACAACTGATAATATACTTCTGTTTGTTGTCTTTTCTGATTTATTTGGTTGCAGGAATAACAAGCTTAAGAAATCTCGTGTTATTTATTTTCTGCACTTAAATAAATACTGGTTAAGGAGACTAAAACCTTTGTGGTTTTTTACTCGTTTATAATATATTAATCTGCTGTGGAGACTAAAACCTTCGTGGTTTTTTCTACTCCTAAATACTGTGAAATAATCTGTTTGTGGAGATTAAAAGCCTTCGTGGTTTTTTCTACTCCTATTGTTTAAACAGTTTATTAATATTGTTTCTGCTTGTGTCGCTTGACAGAGATGACTAACGGAGCTGAACAAACTGTCCCTGCTGTGAATACGAATGCTACCGCAGTTTCTGGTGTTGCTGGGCCTAGCCGTGCTGCTGCAACGGTTATGCCGCCAGCAGAAAAGCCGGGGATGTTTACTGGTGTGGATTTTAAGAGGTGGCAGCAAAAGATGTTCTTTTATCTGACCACCTTAAGCCTGCAAAGGTTTATCAACGAGGATGCTCCAGTCCTGACTGATGAAACACCTGAAAACGAACGCTTCCTTGTGATTGAGGCTTGGAAGCATTCTGACTTCCTATGCAAGAATTACATTCTAAGTGGCTTGGAAGATGACCTGTACAACGTTTACAGTAATGTTGAAACGTCTAAGAAACTGTGGGATATTTTAGAAAAGAAATATAAGACTGAAGACGCTGGACTGAAGAAATTTGTGGATGCCAAATTTTTGGATTATAAAATGGTGGATAACAAATCTGTTGTGTCCCAAGTCCAAGAACTTCAAGTCCTTATCCATGATCTCCTTGCTGAAGGTTTGATCTTGATTAATACTTCTGTTAAGAGTATTACTTATATTGTTGCTAACAAACTTTTCTTTGAAGGTTTGAAGATTAATGAAGCGTTTCAAGTTGCAGCCATGATTGAAAAGTTACCTCCATCATGGAATGACTTTAAAAATTACTTGAAACACAAGCGCAAGGAGATGACCCTTGAAGATTTGGTTGTACGCTTGAGGATTGAAGAGGACAACAAATCTGCTGCAAAGAAGGCTCGTGGAAGTGCTGCAATAGCGGGAGCAAATATAGTTGAGCACACTCCAAATCAAAATAAGAGGAAGAGGCCTTCTGGAGGGAAGACAAACCCCAGCAAGAAAAAGTTCAAGGAAAATTGCTACAACTGTGGCAAGAGTGGACATAAGTCCGCAGACTGTCGTGCTGCAAAGAAGGACAGGAAAAAGGAAAAAGGTCAAGCAAACATGGTTGAAGAGACAAAACTGGCCCAAGGAGTGCAAGACATTGATCTATGTGCTATGATTTCTGAATGCAACTTAGTTGGAAATCCTAAGGAATGGTGGATTGATTCAGGAGCCACCCGCCATGTTTGTGCTGTGAAGGAAGCCTTTGCTTCGTATGCTCCCGCTGGACCTGATGAGGCGCTCTCTATGGGCAATTCTGCAACGGCCAAAATTGAAGGATATGGGAAGATATTCCTCAAGATGACGTCTGGCAAGGTTGTGACTCTGACCAATGTTCTTCACGTTCCTGAAATTAGGAAGAACTTGGTGTCTACTGCACTTCTTGTGAAAAACGGGTTTAAGTGTGTGTTTGTTTCTGACAAAGTTGTAATAACTAAGAATGAGCTGTATGTAGGAAAAGGTTACCTGACTGAGGGCCTTTTCAAACTCAATGTAATGGTCGTTGATACTATGAATAAAATTGCAGCTTCTTCTTACTTACTTGAGTCAAATAATTTATGGCATTCTCGTTTGGGACATGTCAATTATAAAACCTTGCGAAAAATGATCAATTTGGAAGTATTGCCTAAATTTGATTGCGCTAAGTCAAAATGTCAAATATGTGTTGAGTCTAAATATGCTAAACACCCTTACAAGTCAATTGAAAGGGATTCTGAACCATTAGACTTAATTCATACAGATATTTGTGACATGAAGTCAATACCATCTCGCGGTGGAAAGAAGTATTTCATAACTTTTATTGACGATAGCACTCGTTACTGCTATGTTTATTTACTTAGTAGTAAAGATGAGGCAATTGACGCATTCAAGCAATACAAAAATGAAGTTGAAACGCAACTTAACAAAAAGATCAAAATGATAAGAAGTGATAGGGGTGGAGAATATGAATCTCCTTTTGAACAAATATGTTTGGAATATGGCATTATTCATCAAACAACTGCCCCTTACACGCCTCAATCCAATGGGATTGCGGAAAGGAAAAATCGGACATTAAAGGAGATGATGAATGCCTTGTTAATCAGTTCGGGTCTACCCCATAACTTGTGGGGGGAAGCTATATTCACGGCTAATCAAATACTCAATCGAGTTCCCCATAGCAAAACACTGTCCATTCCATATGAAAAGTGGAAAGGAAGGAAGCCCAACTTGAATTACTTCAAAGTGTGGGGGTGTTTGGCAAAAGTGCAAGTCCCAAAACCCAAAAGGGTCAAGATTGGACCGAAAACAGTTGATTGTGTTTTCATTGGGTATGCTATAAACAGTAAAGCATATCGGTTTCTGGTTCATAAATCAGAAAATCCCGACATTCATGTTAATACGGTGATGGAATCAGATAGTGCTGAGTTCTTTGAAACTATATATCCGTATAAGAAGGAATGTGAGTCAGTTGGTGAAAGATCCAAATGACCTCGGGAAGGAACCAAAGGAAATTCACCAAATGAGGAAGAACCAAGACGAAGCAAGCGTCAAAGAACTTCTACTTCGTTTGGAGATGACTTTGTCACTTTTCTGTTGGAAAATGAGCCTCGGACGTTTAAAGAAGCAATGTCTTCTTCAGACTCTCCATTTTGGAAAGAGGCAGTCAATAGTGAAATAGAATCTATTCTGAGCAACCATACTTGGGAGTTGGTTGATCTTCCTCCTGGAAACAAACCATTAGGTTCTAAGTGGATTTTCAAAAGGAAAATGAAAGCTGATGGCACTATTGACAAGTACAAGGCAAGGCTTGTTGTTAAAGGCTATAGACAACAAGAAGGTCTTGACTACTTTGACACATACTCGCCGGTAACCAGAATTACATCCATTCGTATGTTAATAGCGTTAGCCGCCGTGTATGATCTGCAAATCCATCAGATGGACGTTAAGACAGCGTTCTTAAACGGGGATTTGGAGGAAGAAATTTACATGGAACAACCTGAAGGGTTCGTGGTTCCAGGTAAAGAAAAGATGGTGTGTAAACTTGTTAAGTCACTTTATGGACTGAAACAAGCACCTAAACAATGGCATGCGAAATTTGATCATACAATGTTGTCAAATGGCTTTAAAATTAACGAGTGTGATAAATGTGTCTACATTAAGAACACTCCTAATTTTGTAGTCATTGTTTGCTTATATGTGGACGACATGTTGATAATGAGCAATAACATTGCCAATATAAATGCTACGAAACGCATGTTGACTAGCAAATTTGATATGAAAGACTTAGGAGTTGCGGACTTAATTCTGGGTGTTAAGATCCATAAAACTCCTCAAGGTCTGGCGTTGTCTCAAACTCACTACATCAATAGTGTTCTTGAAAAATTTAAATATTTGGATTTTAAAATTTCAAAGACTCCTATTGATGTAAACCTTGCTCTAAAGAAGAACAAAGGTCAAAGCACGTCGCAACGGGATTATGCACGTGTTTTGGGAAGTTTGATGTACGTCATGAATTGTACTCGACCAGATATAGCTTGTGCTATAAGTAAACTAAGTCGATACACGAGTAATCCCAATCAGACCCATTGGATGGCAATGAAACGTGTTTTGGGGTATTTAAAATACACTCAAGACGTTGCATTGCATTATAACAAGTATCCTGCAGTCATTGAAGGATATTGTGATGCCAATTGGATCACCGGCACAACTGATTCTAAGTCCACAAGTGGATATATTTTTGCACTTGGTGGAGGAGCGGTGTCTTGGAAATCGTCCAAGCAAACATGTATTGCCCGCTCTACTATGGAAGCTGAATTCATAGCCTTAGATAAAGCCGGTGAAAAAGCTGAATGGCTTCGAAACTTTTTGGAAGACATTCCGTTTTGGCCTAAGCCATTGACACCAGTTTGTATACATTGTGATAGTCAATCGGCTATAGGAAGAGCGAAGAATGTAATGTATAACGGTAAGAATCGTCACATACGACGAAGGCATAAAACCGTTAGGGACCTACTCTCTAGGGGAATTATCACCATTGACTACGTGAAGTCAAAGGATAATGTGGCGGATCCGCTTACAAAAGGCCTAACTAGAGAGGCGGTTGAGTGTTCATCGAAGGGAATGGGACTATGGCCAAGGACAAGTCATCACGGCGGTAACTCTACCTAGGAGACTGGAGATCCCAAGAACTAGGTTCAAGGAGAATACCAAGTCGTGTTTGACGGTCCAACATTGTCAGTTAATGTTTGGTCCATTCTCATGATCAGACAATGTTCAAGTACCAAGGGTAAAATGCTAGAGGCATTTTTTAATGATTGTCTAAGTTTGATATTTTAATTATCAAACAGTGTACATCTATAGGATTACACGTTTAGAAATCACCTATGTAAGTGTGAAGTGGAAGCCGCTTCAAGGAGAATTCGGTATGGCAAGTTCTCTAAGTACTTATGAAACCAGGCGGTGTTCATGGCTGAAACGAACACAACAGTGAGAACCAAAGACGGTTAAGGGTTAGTTGTGTGACATACGTTGTCTAGGTATACACCAAAGCTCAACGGTTCAAAGATATCAAATCTACCGATTGACCGAGTATATCCGATGTATGTTCACTACGGAAAGTTCAAAGGGAAACCTACTTATCCCGATGCAACTAGTTCTTTCTTGCAAATCACACAAGTCTGTCATGCATATTTCCAATATAGCCATTCCCCATTCATGTGGGGGATTGTTGGGATTTTGGAATAAATAGAGTGTGAATGGGAAATGGGTGGGAAGGTGAAAAGGTTCCTTTTAGTAAGGAAATGCACATTCTCCCATATTGGTAGAGGAAAAGACTTTTGTTGGGTTTAAATACAAATTTACTTCTCTTAGCTCTTAAAAGGGTTGAGAAGAAGGGAAGCCTCGCGCCGTCGTCGTCGCTCGCTCGTCTCGGCTTCGGATTTCGAATTTCGGATTTCGGATATTAATTAATTAATATTTTTTATTATTAATATTTAATATTTAATCTGTTTGTGTAACAGAAATGTGAATGGATTAATCTGATTAATCCAGCGTAGTTATTCCTCCACGTTCTCCCACTCTCCCACGTTTTCTCATTAGTGGACTACTCATTACTGACATTTAGTGAATTCAGCCATTAGTGGCAATGAATTCAGGTGCCATTAGTGGCAGTGTTAGTGGTGTTAGTGGCCATTAGTGGTGACTCTTCCTTCCATTTCCCATGGCTATATAAGCTGGTCAGTCTTCAACATTTGAACACACACTGAAACACACAAATACAAAATTTCTTACTGCATTTCTCTCTTTTCTGCATACTAAGTAAGTCTTAGTAAGTCGTGTGATTTGCTCCGTTTTCTTTGAGTTCGCAGTGTTCTACTGTTTGAAGTGCCGCTACAGTAGAACTGTTATCCCGTTCCATCCTGGGAGAAATTAACCCGTGAACCTTGGCAACTGTGAGGGGGTTAGATTTCTTAAGGAGACACAAGTAAATTGTGGGCTCGGGATTGTCCCATAACAACTGATAATATACTTCTGTTTGTTGTCTTTTCTGATTTATTTGGTTGCAGGAATAACAAGATGCGTATATCAAACCTTGAGTGAGTCATAAGACTTCTGAGTAATACCACAATTGATTCATAAAATGCTAAAATACTGTAATAATATAGATAACATTAGAACCATACACTGAGGCAATACTGAAGGCCCCTATCACTTGTTACAACAAAATCTGCATTGCAGCAGACCAAGTCCCGAAAAAAGGAATATTGTTTACTAATTACCGCTCACTTCTTAACTTCTATTTGATCAAAACCAAGAAAAAGAAGTGCATATTTTTGATATGTTTCACAAAATAGAAGTAGCATAGTACCTACATCATTCAATTCGATTTTCCTTACCAACGCCCTCTTCTTCCTCTAATCCCTTTTCCTATTCTTCCTCTCCTTTGGTTTCTCAATCTTTTAGCTTCTTGAATCTCACCTCCATCAACCTTTTCTTCCTCAATTTCGTCCTTCTCATCGTCTTCTGGCATTTCAGGACTCTTCTTATCCTTAGTTTTGTTTTTTTCATCAGCTTTTCGCTTGAGCAAATTAACCACACCTTCAAGTACAACATCAGCATCCTCACTTCTCATTAGTTCCTCTGCAATTTCAGCAGGGGTTGCCTCTACATTCTTGATTAAGCTTTCAATTTCCCCAAATAGTCTATGGTCACGAAGACCCAAGTAGTTGAAAGCAAGAATCTTGAAACTCTGATAGGTACAATAAGACATATGAATGTGCATATCCATTCGACCAGGTCTCAAAAGTGCTGGATCCAACTTCTCTATATGGTTGGTTGTGAATATGATTATTCTTTCATCCCCACAATTGGACCACAATCCATCAATAAAATTCAACAAACCAGACAATGTCAGCTGCAGGTAAAACACAAAAAACAACATTGAGAAGTTGACTCATCTCATAAATTAACAACTAAAGCCTTAAAACACTAGAAAAAAAAAATGATATTGAAGGGGAGCGTATGAGCAATGGTAAAGTAGTGGCCTATAAGTCACGGGTTCGAGCCATGGTATTGGCCAGGTAGGCTGGCTACATCACATCCATGAGATGCGACTCTTTTTTCAACCCTCTTCACATGGGATGCTTCGTGCACCACGTTGTCCCTTTTATATAAATTGAAAGGAAAAATAAAGTCATGAGTTCGAGCCTTGGAATTGGCTAAGTAGGCTGGCCAAATCACACCCATGGGGTGCCCCTTTCCCCGAGCCCGTGTGAACACAGTGATCACGATGATAATATAAAATTGAAAGAAAAGGGTAAACAAAGTCAAACCTTAGAGTCAGCAGGTTGATGTCCATTGTTCCGGTCATGCATTTGAACACTACAATCAATATCTTCAATGACAATAATGGATCTATTCGAAGTAGAGAGCAAAGTACTTCTCAAGTCTGAATTAGAATACAAACTTGTAAGTTCCAAATCATAAATATCAAACTTCAAATAATTAGCCATAGCAGCAATCAAACTAGATTTCCCAGTTCCAGGAGGACCATACAACAAATAACCTCTTTTCCAAGCTTTACCAACCTTCTTATAAAAATCTCTCCTCTTCACAAACCTATCAAGATCCTCAGTTACCATTTTCTTCATTTCAGGTTCCATAGCCAAAGTATCGAACGTTGAAGGATGGTCTAAACTAATACTACCCCATCCCCTACCGTAACCATCATCATCACTACCACAAGGACAATCCCTTGAATACAACTTCACAACTCTATCATTATCTTGTATCTCTTTAGCTTTAGTTAACACAAATGGCAAGTACTCATTCAACACACATTCTTTAAACTTTTTATTAAAACTTAGCTCAAAAAACCTTTTCTCATACCCATCTCGTGGTTCAACAGAAACCAACCTCCATTTCAGTTGTACAACCCCTTGTACAACAGCGTAGACGTCAACAATCTCTTCATCTTTTTCGATACTAACATTTATGTTTTTCTGTTTAGGTGTTTTGTGGGCTCGGATTTTTTCAGCGTTGGGGCCAATTTTAGTACGTAAGTAAATTTCAGCAGCTTCATAAACATGGTTTCCTGTCATACCACAATGTTCATCAACAATAATTGTAAGTTTAGTAGAAAGTGGTGTGAAAAGATAACTAAGAGCTGATTGAATATATGTTAAAAGGGAGTTTGGAATAATATCATTAGCCATTGTACGAATTAACATCATTGATGCAGCTAATGATGCATATGCTGAGAATAAGGTTGATGCTGTGTTTTGCATTTTGGTTATGTCGTAGGAATACATTTTTTTTAAGAGGAAAAGAGTGAGTATACTCACATCAGATAGGAGGGAGTGTATTTATAAGTGAGTAAACTTGGTCACCACGAATATATGGGAAGGACTTAGCTGGAATTAACTTACATCAGATTTTATTTATTTTACCAAATCTATGTTGTGGATTTTGTAAATCATCAAATTTGTTTTTTTACTTTAAACTTCTCCTTTTAAATTTTGATAAAATAATTTTGTACCGATTAAAATTTTAATTTTATTTTTCTTTTTGCATTTTCTACCCAGTGGGCTAATAACTATATTAGGATTTAGGACAAACTACTTTAAATACGTATAGAAAGTTATCCATTTCGGAGATGAAATGCTTCATACTAAAGGATGCTTCATTTCTCGAGATCAAACATGAATTATTTGGTTAAAAATGAATGACACAATTAAAATTATAACTTCTATTTAAGATTATGGGTGCCATAAGTTATTTTTTTAAACTCCGTATTTAGTTAAATATCGTTCTATAAAATAAAATTTGAAATTAATTTCATATGTTTAAGAATTAATTAAAATAATTTATTTAGAGAAATACATATTCGGATATTCCTCATCCCAATTTATCTGATCATATTTCTTTCTTAGTTCGTCACCAAAAAAATTGATCATTTTTAAGATTTGATAATAATTTAGTTGTATAGGAAGATTTATAAAAACATAAATTTATATGATTTATTTTACACAACACGTTTAAAAATTTTCATTTTAAACTTAGTGTTGTCAAATAAATTGAAACGGGAGATGTACAACTTATCATACATTTGTCCAATTGGTTCAAACCTTCAGTGCCAGTATAAAAAAAGTTGCCCAACGTGCGATAATTTTGGTTGGAGCCGAGAGATGCATGATAAGAAAAATGTGGGCTTCTGTATTCTAATGTGTCTCTACTTGGGAACCACGCATATGGAGTCCTTCCTTAACGTGGTGTAATTTCTTAATTGATCATCACCTTTCTGTTTATTTTAACTTTTTTTTTATTTTTTATTAGGACATCAATCTGGAAATAGAAAAGGATTAAGACATCAATTTCACTGAAGATTAAGAAATTTCTTTTCTTTGTGAATAAGAAAAAGAAAATGGGAAGCAACTTCACTACAAACTAAAACAAGAAACCTCATCCTATCGTTTATTATTTTCTAACGAATCTCTCTTTACACATAAATCATACTATATACTCCTTCTGTTCTATTGTACGTGGCAATATTACTATTTTGAGAGTTTACGATATCAATTTTTGATCACATTTTTCTTAAATATTTTATAAATATTTTTGAGTTATAAATTATTTTAATTTATAGTATTTTTATGTAATTTTAAATATATAAATTTTAATTTAGAAAACTTAGATAATTAGTATTCCAATTTATGAACAAAATTTAAGAGCTTGACCCTCTTACTCCAAACCTTACTACATAATGTGGATCAGAGGGAGCATAAGGAAATCCAATCATATTTAAAGTTAATCCTTGTAGTAATTCGTTTTACTCTACTTTGGAACCACGTACACTGAATGTTCACGCGGTATATTGGTTGGCAGGTGATAGTAATTCTTTTCTTTTTTTAGGTGGTTTGATGGTAAAGCTGGTATCTTGGCATTAGGAGTGTTCATACTTCGGTTTCTTCAATTTTTGTCTAATAAAAGCTACACCAACAATGTAGATTTGTTAAATACAGAAATCTAAACAGAGTAAGTTTGTGTTTTTTTAATGTCGGTAACAATTGAATATATTTACTTTCAGAAATCAAGTATTAACATAATTACATCTACTATATATGTTACTCCTATCAAACTTATACACCTAAATTATTAGAATAATTAGTAAAACACTCATAAATAATATTTATGCCTAAAACTTATCGAATAAGTTAAAGTTTAAACAGATAAATTTAGAAGGGGACAATAAAGTAAATACGAAGATAATAATATAAAAACAGTAAAAGAAATGTATTACTTCTTGAGAATAGGCGGATTCATACTGAATTTCTTGTGTCAAATACAATGGAGGAGATGGATATATATAGTATTAGGTTTACCCCAATCGTAATTATGGTAATATTCTATGTTTACATGTCGTGGATCTGATTACATAAGGCAGTGATACTAAGTAAAAGCTAACTAGGAGACTATTACTCTTAATACGATCGGATATATGTCTTTCGGTCGTGGCCCGTGACTATTGAGCGGCCGTGGGCCCGTTCTTTTTGAGCGGTAAAATTCTATATTTATAGGATATGTGTCTGATTACATAAGGCGGTGATACTAAGTAAAATTTTACTAGGAGACTATTACTCTTAAGGTGGCTGGGTATGTGCCTGTCGGCCCTAGGCCCGTGCCTATCGAGCGGTCATTGGTATGGGGCAAACGTATATCCTCAATGCCCGATAACTTGTGGAGTAAGTATCGTCTCTACTAGCTGGACTCGTATTTTCCTAATAGTATGTGGCGTATTTTTATCCACACAGTCAGTCCCCCCACTTGCTGAGCACTGTCGTAAACGGTCAGGAAGTGAATGAGATATATGAAAGGATGTTGCACTGGCTCTGTGAACTCTGCAACTGCCTTGACCGAAATAGACGCTTCGATTCTTCTAGAGCTCCACATTTCCATGCTTGATTAGCTCTACTGGTCTTTTCGCGGCTTTCAAACTCCTGTTACTCCTTCTGCCAAATACGCTGAGTTGTTTCATATTTTTTGTCATAATTGTTGCTTGGCCGTTTCACGCTCTCCCTTATCTCCCTGTGCCTATACAAAGGGGCTTTTTTGCAACTTATCTTCACAACTTCCTCACTTTTTAAGCTCTTTGTTCCTTTGAAATTTCCTTTCTTTGCAAAGAATAAATTGTTCTTCCTTGTTTACCGAATGCTTATCTCTGATCCAGGCCTTTTTCCTTTTTCAAAACATTGCCAACTTCAAGAGTGGATGGTGTGTGGGAAGTTGAAATTATGGAAACAGTTGTCTCCTTCTTTCTTCTCCCTTTTACTCTGGTTAAAAATGAGAAAGTCCTCTGTTTCATGAGATTTGAAAGAGACCTTATAATGGCGTTCTTTAGAATGTCTTCATAATGGAATATGTACTAATTATGATGCCCTTATTTTCTAACGCAATTGTTGCTGTGATATTTCTCTTGTCAGGTGGAACCAGATGGTTTGGTCTCCATGACTGTCATGAGGCTTCTCCTCCAGGTCGTCTCAAACTCATTGGTGGCCCCTCTGACGGTGAATGGTCCATGACCCACTGTCTTGTTCTATTCCTTGGCCGACAAGGAGATTCGGTCTTACACCATTGTCAGGTTATAGGGGCTTTAAACTCTATGCTTGTTGACGATTCGAGGTCGTCCTCTCTTTCGGCCAGTTCGGGCCAATAACTCTTGCAATGTCTTACTGACCGCTGACTAGGGGCAGTTTTGAGAGGAAGTCCATCTCTCGTGCAGGTTCCTAGTCTCAACCCTCTCCTCTTTGATAAGCTTCCAATTATGCTTGGAGATTCGCTTCAACCTCTACTGGTTGGAAGGCATTCGTGCCTATGTGCTTCTTCGAGTTCCTTCATCACAGTGGGAGCTTGAATTAGCTCAGATGTTTCGATGTCCTTTCTTTCCGGCATTGTGCTGTAATCGGCTCGTCTATGTAGTATGGGCGCTGGAAGTGATGAGAATTCTATGCCAAGAGAATATTCAAATCGACTTGCCATCTAGGTGGAGGTCATGGTTCAAGGCGGAGCTCCTTCGATCGTGCAAAGACAAAAATCTTTGTAGATGGAGTCCCCGGGGACCTTGTAATAGCTCGGAAAAGCAGTTGTAAACAAAGTTGTACTTGAAGTTCAATTGTATACTTTAGTCGTCGAGCCTTTGATATTAATGAAAGTGAATGTTCACTAATATATTTTTATGAGTTTATATGTTTCAATACTTCTTATTTGATTGTAATCGAGCAATGTTTATCCTAGTCGGGCGTTTGATTTGTTTGTTCAAGAAGTATGTTTGCCTGTAAAAAGCGGCTTTAGATTATGCACAGATAAACGACGGCTTAACTGTGTCAGTAGCAAACATCTTAAGATAGGGCATAGCATGCATCCTCATGGGGACGACTTTAGTCTATTGTAGATAACAGGACATTTGTGCATCCATCAAGGACGAGTGTGCTTGTCCACTCGAGTGCTTAAGTCTTTCACGACACTGTGCAGGTGAGCGTCCCTACGCAACTTAGGTGCAAGTATTGAATTGGCGATTTCTGCATGGATTTGCAACCCACAATCTTTTCGATCAGTCATGCCTTCTTACTAGGATCAGGTCCTTCACCAGGTCCTTTGTTTGTCAATCTTCAAACTCAAACATTATCCAACAAATATATTGTTTTCTGGTCACTAACATCTTTTCTTTCTTTATTTTCTTCTACAGTGGCTGTTCTTATCCTCGTGGGAACTCATGGTGCAGATGACATGCTTTAGTAATCAAGTTTACCCTTTATTTTTATTTTATTTTTTTGCTAAATTATTCAAGGGCGCTTTTTAAAATATAGAGTTATATAGTTCCTAATACTACCTTTGTCGAAATCCTTAGTGCAGATGACTCGAGTGCCATACCATTTTATTCAAATTCTGATCTTCCAATTGTCATTCGATGTGAAACTTGCTAGTTTATTCAGTACAAGTAAATGATGAGTTATATTTATTAGTAAAAAATAGCTCTTATAAGCAACATTTAACTGAAGTAAAAGTGGAATGTTAATAATTTGAATTTGAATCATTTAGAAATAAAAAAAATATATAGAATAAAGCAACTAATTTACATTGGTAACAACTAGGACGGCCCATTGTAGGGTAAATATCGAATTACCGTACCAAATCATAATATCTTTTATTTTGGTATTAATATTTTGGTATTTGGTACGGTATTTGGTATGTATTTTTAAAAATTTTGATATATGGTACGATATTCAGTATTATAAAAAAAATATCGAACTGCCGAAAATATCGAAATATTTAATTACATATTCAAATTATATACAATGTATTTATATAGATCATACAGTAATTATTTAATTAACTAATCTAAATATGAGCTAATAAAATCTTAAATTAGAAAATATTTAAAACTTGTGATATAATTATACATTTAGGTAAAACTAATAAATATTCATTGATTAAATATATAAAATAGTACAAATACCATCAATTCTCATTTAATGCCTTAACAAAGAGTTATCTTCCAAGCACCATCGAAACTCAAAAGCTTATGATTTTGTGTAAGAAGTACAGTAGATTATCATAGGTAGCCCATTGGCCTACTAAGTTTTTGCGATAGTGCATTGCGAAGCTCCATTGTAAATTGCCTTCTTAGTTTCTTTAATTATATACTATTTGCAAATCGTAGTCGAAAAAATTACGCTTACCGACTTTCCATACCGCAGTATATCGAAATCAAACCATACCGAATTAGTTTGGTATGGTAATTGTATGACATTTTTAAAAATCGAAAATCAAAATTACCGAACCGAAATCTTAAAAACCGTACCGTGCCTTACCGTGGCCTCCTAGTAACAACATTAAGAGTATTTAAATCATTTTAGCACATCAACAATTTTTTTCAGTTTCAATACTTTTATTCAAATATGTAACTTGTTATTTTTAAAACAAGCTTTTTAAGTGCTTGCTTATTAACCGCTAGTACTTTTTTAAACCAATCCGAACGGGCTCTTGATATAATTAGGGGTATTTTTGGCTACTTCCCATAAATAAATGGTGCCATGAAATTGACAAGAAAAAGCGGGAAAATAGAAGGTTATCTAAAATTAGGGCTTGTTTTGCAACTCAATTACCAAAAACCAAGTGAGCAATGGAGCGAAACAACAGTGGAATTTCAGGCTCAATTGATTTAAACGGCAATAAAGTAGTGGATCTCACTGGAAAAGTGCACCAGCTGCCTTGCTGTATTAAGTTCACTGGTCCATCTGATGTTTCACACTACTTCAAGCCCAAACCCACTGGTATATTTACTGTAATACTTATTGCTGTACTTTAATTTTCTTTATTAAAAAGGGTATTTGTGTTATTATGTGTATGAATTGAAGGTGTAATTGTTGATGGGTTAAGTGTGGAGGAAGCTCATTTTAGAGGAAGGAACCTTCAAGGCACTACTCTTCCCATTCCTCATTCCTATTCTGGTAATCTCTCTCCCCTTTTCTTTTACGTAACGACTATTTTGGTGTGATTGCTTACATCTCACCCTCCCTAGACCCCACCTTAGTGGGATATCAGTGGCTATGTTGTTGTTGTTGTTGACTGTTTTGGTGTGATTACGTTGTTACTTTTATTTTATTTCTCATCTTGTCCTTGTTATTTAATAATCCGATTTTACCTTTTACCCTACTCTTCTCAGAAAAGCTCCACGCCATACTCTACTTTTCTTCACAATAGTGTAAGCTTATTCTTCAGATTGCTAGTTCGTGGTAATATGAAATGTCAGAAATGATACAATACATCCAAATGTTGTACTCACAAAACAATACAGTACAGTAAAATGTACTATGAAACGATATGTCACAACCAACCAAACAAGCTGGGGCAACCACTAGCCTGGCGATATATTTGCTTGTTTCATCTTTCGGGAGTTGACTTACTGGCTGTTAGTTTGGCTTCCAACATTTGATAATTTGAGAGATCTTTTTGTTTTGGCTTTCATTCTCCGTAGGCGCTAGTCAATCTTAGAGCCATGTCCCAAAGATACAGATACGATATCCAATTGACTTTATAATATGCTTTTGAGTGATATTCTCTGTTGGCTTTCACCTTTTGCATTGGTGAACTCTGAATAGTCATTCTGTTTTGGTCCATTCAATATACGTATTCCATCTATCCGAATTTTGAGATATCAATTCTCTGGCCATATGTTTTACTGTTTCCAATGGTATTTGGTGTCATCTATTTCCTTTTTCTTTTAACTTCATAGAGTATAACTACCTCCATCATTTATCTGCCACCTGAAGTATATGATTATTGCTGTTTGAATATTGTAATAGGACCTTAATCTTCTCAACTTTATGTTGTCTGAAACCCGTATGCTTGCTTCTTCAGGATTTGTCTTGGGGAAGAAAATGCCTGATGATAAAAGAAAAAGGTGTGCGGATGATTCAAGTAACTGGGAGATGAAGGCTAAGTTCCAAGACATAACATTGTGGAATCATGATTCTCTCCCCTCCGAAAATGATGCTTTCTTGCGTGCCTTCCACTTATTTTCTGTTGCAACAGCAGTACGTTTCTTCTTGATACTTGTTGCCAGGAGATGCCTTTCTTGCTTTTACCTGCTTGGTTATCTGTAAAGTTGGTAATTAATTGCTCATATCAACGCTGCCTCCTAGACAACAGAAGTTTCTACCAACTATGATACTTCCATTTGTTGATGTGACACCATGTCCTCCTAAAATGTTCTCCATATTGTGGCTTTCATGACAAAACATGCATCACCGAGTCAGCTAGTTAAATGGTTATGCTTTTGACGGTATATTTTACTGCATTTGACCTCTTTGGGCAGAAAAGAATTGGAGAGTATTTACTTGGTTTTGTTGAGAGGGGATCGTATATGGACCAGTAGTCTCAAATATGCATACCAAACTTTTGGCAGTTTACTAGTTTTTCTCTCTAGGATCTTTCCTCTAAATAAATTCTTATATATACTAATGCTACTGATGGAACATGAGTTGCATGTATATTATCATTGTAAACGTATTTGTATGGATGCTTTATCATTTAAATGCATGCATCATTATGCTGCTGTGAGTGATGTAGTCCTTTGTCAAGCCCTTTGTTGAAGTTGTTTTTTACCAATGCAGCTGCACCAACCAGTCAGTGTTGAAGACCTGGAAGCTGCATCAATTGATCAAGAATTAGAGCAGTAAATTGATCAGGATGTTTTTTTTCTCTACAATGAGCATACCATTTCCAGCTCGTTTGTGCCTGTTGGCAGTTGAATTTAGGGAAAGCATTCCTCATTATATATCTATACAATTTGGATTCCCTTTATTGTCTGTCTAATATGTATAAGCTTGAACACATTAACACATGTATCTCTAATATGTCAAACAATTCCCTTGGTTTCTGTACAATCTCAAGCTATAGTCATAGTTTTGTACCAATTTTACCTGACATCATTGGAAGTAATGCGTTGATTACACTATTACCTTAACATTTTGCCTTGTTCTTCTATAAGCCATAGAGGTCCATTTATTTCCTTCTCATCATTTTGTTATATTTATCGGGGGTGTATGTGGAAGTGATTGGGAGAGGTCAATAGCAGTTATGCCCCACTCCACGAAATTTAAAAACGGTCGAGGGGGAGAACAAGTAGGATGACTGATGACAATTAGTATGACTGTATGAGCTCTATGACATGTTGCAAGTAAAGTTGACTACGTTTAGGGAAAGATTTGAAATTGATGATAATTCCATCATGCATATAAAATTGTTAAGTACTTTATCTTGCCACTATATTTTTATATAGGAGTTGTTTGGTATGAACGATATAATCCCGGAATTAAATCCGGGATTATATTATGCCATGTTTGGTAGGAATTACTAATTGGTCTAGTACAATTTTTATGCTAAAAATGTGGGATTAGTTATTCCATATAGGAAGTGAGATTAACAATTCCGGGATAAACATCTTTGCTACCAAATGACCCTAAAGTGTAGATACAAATGGTTCCAAAATTGAAGGAAAAAAACCAAAAGATTCTGTTGGGTAATGCAAATCAGAACGTGCTTAGCAAGTATTTGAATAATATATATTAAAGCCGCTACCCTGACAGAAGCTGGAATAGCTCAGTTGGTTAGAGCGTGTGGCTGTTAACCACAAGGTCGGAGGTTCAAGCCCTCCTTCTAGCGCTATTTCTTTTTATTTTTTTCTTATCTTTTCATGGCTCAACGTATCTTGTCTGGGATATATAATTTTGTTTCTTCTTTCCCCACTTCACGGCAGTCTATTCCACTAGATATTTACCTATCTTAAGAAAACATTCTGGCAATTTGTATTGTTCAACTTTAATTTGGACTTGTGCAATATACACCACATATCCGCTAGAATGTTAAATTGGTTATGTTTCCTTTCTATTTCCCCCAAGTTCTTATTTGGATGGATGCCATATATACTCGTTTCAAATCAATGACTTAAATTTAAATAATTTAAGTAGATTTCGAACCATGGTTGGAATATTTAATGTTTCCAAATATTTGCTCCTATATATTTGGTATCCCATAAATGTTGGAACATATTTTGTTCAATTTTACATGTTTTTCTTTCTATTTGGTAGCTGATGTGGAGGATATATTGGCTTTATTTTCCTTCATTTTCGAGAAATTTAATCATTTCTCGCTAACTGATCATTTAAAGCAAGGTAAATCTTGATTTTCTCATTACTCACAAATAAATATTAAAATTTCTTCAAAATATAAAAAAGGATATTAGCATTTGTCTTTAAAACACAACACTTACAATTATATTATCTACTCGAAATAAAAGACATAACAAAAACGCACTTGCCCTTAAATAAGCAACAATTGTCAGTAGTTTTATTTGTATGTTGTTATTGTTAAAGAGTTACTTTATTGGTTAATTACTGCAGTTGGCGTTGCAACCTACGTGCAAGGATCAACAACAACAACAACAACAACAACAACAACAACAACAACAACAACAACAACAACAACAACAACAACAACAACAACAGCTTTTAAATAAATTTTTTAGCACTTTATGGTGGTGATGAAGTTTTTAAATAGTTAAGTTTTAGCAGTCATGGTGATCAATTGATTTGTATGTATTAGACTAATAAAGTACATTAAGCCCCTTTATCTATTGAGTTTGGTAAACAATACTCCTTTACCTTTTGAAAGGGATAGTAAACTCCTTTAATTTTAAAATTAACGGTTAAAAAAAAGGTTATCAATTGCATGTATTTTTAAAAGGTAAAAAATGACCTGAATATGATGAATATTAATGTATATTTTTTACTTGATTAAATATTAAAGAAGTGTTATAAAAATAACACGCTTTAAGTTTTTTATTTTATTTATTATCTTTTTATTTAAGAAGCTCATTTTACATTATATGCTTTTTTCATAGAGCTTCAAAGTTTAACTTTCAGTAGTTGTCAGTATTGAAATTTAATAAAAAAGAGTAATAATTTTGCATAGAATACTTTTTAATTTCACATCATCCTTATATATTGTAAGGGTTAATTATTTTAAAATATTTCATCAGTTACTATATTGAAAATAAAATGTAACAATTTGGAATGCTAATATAATAAAGGTGAAGACATGATACTTCATAAATTAAAATAGACCTAAAATTATTAATACAAATATAACTTTTATTTCATACAGAAGATGAATGAGTTTAATACACATATAACTTTTATTTCATACGGAAGATGAATGAGGTATTAATATTCCTTATCTCAAATATTATGGCAGCTACATTTAAAATTAATTTATGCATTTACATACAATAATATTGAACACTTTCAGGTACTCCATACAATTTATTTTTATGAAAATAAATATCATAATTTGGAGAAGCTAGTTTTGATATTAACAAAATACATGCAGCGATCAACTCATTTTTAGCAGTCGTAGGATCAAGGAAATTTATCGTCCCATTTAAAAGGTAAAGAGGATATTATTTTCCAAACACATAAAGTTGAGAGGAATAAGTAAAATTTACTCTATGTATTATCAATTTCATTTCTATCCATTTTCTAATTATATGATATTCATTTTTTTCCAAGGAATTATGTTTCTCAAATTATGGGATTACCAAATATATTGGAGCAAATATTTGGAAATACTGAATATTGTAACTATGGTTAATACTCTACTTTAATTCATTAAATAAAAGTCATTGATTTAATTTAAAAGAGGACATGTGTTATTCATCGAAGCAAGAACTTGAAAAAATAGAGAGATTAAGAAATAGAGAGGAGTCGAATCATATAAACCACTACTTAATAGTGTTTAAAATATGAGGGCGTAAGGCGGTGAGTTTTATCTTATACAGGGCAAAGCATAAGTCTTGAGACATAGGGCATAAGTTTCGAGATATTGGACATAAGCCTTTATCTTATACGGGGTTAGGCGTAAGCTCCAACACATAAGGTGTAAGTTCCGAGATACTGGGCATAAGCATTCAGAACCTTAACATTAGTATCTTCTTCCCAAGCAATGTGATCTTCTTCCATACTTAGAGAAAGATGTCTTGTTTTCTCAGAACCTTAACATTAATATACATTATGTTATGTTTGTTATCCGATGTAGTCCTTATCAATGCTATTGACCATCATTAAGGTACATTATGCAACTTAGCTGTTAAAGGCGCAATTTTTCATAATTGGCTATAATTTAACTTAAAGGCGCAATTTAGCTGTTTGAAAATATATGCATTAGAAAGCATGCATTTACGTGTGTTATCTCCTATTTATACCTTATATATTTTAATTGTGATTATAGTATGTCATTTGCATCATTTAGGCTATCTGCGAAACTGTGGTTATTTATGTAATTTACTGCACAAATAATGCTCTATAACTATTTGTGACTATTTACACATATTTAACTTGAGATGACCCTAATTATTTTATGCGTGCATTTTTCTCTTCTTTTATATATATAATTTATGTATATTTATATTTTTAATTTTATCCTGCACCTTTAAGTTAATTATTCGCCCAATTAAAATGTTCCGTCTAAATTTTGTTTAACCCATTCAAATTCGCAATGTTGAACGCATTTACTTGAAATGAAGTTTTCAAATTTCCCTTGAACCTGGACAAAATTTCAACAAGATATATTTAGTTTATACCATAAGTGTTTTCTTTTTTCCCATAGATTTTAAATAATTTTTCATATCTTCATAAAATTTGCTATATCAATTATTCATTTTATTTACTCTTTTTTTAAATTAAATTAGCTTTACTTTGAACCTAGACTCAATACATAAGCAAGTACATTCCATATTGTTAAAATTTTTGACCAAAATCTTTCTATTTTTGTCACTTGGCCAAAATTCAGACCCCAAAATCCCTCAAAAAATCATTCCCATAATATTTTCTTATCTCCCTCCTAATTCTCCCCCAATCTCTCCCTCATCTCTTTTAATTCCTCTCCATTTTTGGAATAGAATCCCTGAATTTGAATAATCACCAACGGACACTTTTTCTTCATCATATTATATACACAATACAACACCAACAGAAGGAGGACATTACAGAGACCCCACGCAGACCCCACTTTACATTTCTCCTTTTTGGTCTTCTTCTCCCTCACCACACAGTACCGTCTCCACCTCCCTCTACCTACACACATAAGACTCCATTTTTTATCTTTTTCTCCCACACAAAACAATACCACACCATCACATACCCACACCCAACAATTCAATTACATCCCTAAAAAATCATCAGCATCTACACACTACTCTTCTACCCACAGAACAGACCCCACACATATACTCACTGTACCATCACACCATCGCATCACCACCACTGTAAACACCCACTCGCACCATCAAAATGCACACACACCTAGTTTCTCTCCTAAATCAGTTCAATTTACACACATAAAACAAAAGGAAAAATGGGGTTTAGTACAAACGGGTTCAGAAACTGAAAGAGAACCACGGTCGATAATGGCGGGATTGGTGGTGTCGTTGGTTTTTTATCAGAAAATATTAGATGTTTCCTATTTTTCTTCTCCGATCTGCGAGTGGAATTATAAAAGGATCGGGGTTGCAGCGACGTCACTAGTGGACAATCGCTCCTCCGTTCTTGATTTTGGTGTCGCATTCTTTTGATCGATTGTACTGCTGTTCTCGTTTGCCGGAGATTCCACCGACGATGGCTCATCACTTAGAGCCGAGTATTCTGTTGTCTCTTTCACAGATCTTACTCCTTTATCGCTAATCGTTTCCTTTGAAGGATTAATTATTTTCTGATGGGTTTCGTTTGAGAAATCGTAGCCTCTTTGTTTCAATTGTCTTGGTTCCGTATTACTATTGGACCTCTCTATTGCTGTATTTACGAATGCTTTACTAATTCGATATGTTTGCAGTTTTAGATGAACATTGGCAGGCTGTGTCCCTTTGCGAGAAATTTGTGCACATTTGGCATTATGCTTGTCAATTTTGCTAATTTGATCAGTATTACGCTAAGTCTGATGGCCAAGGAGAATAATTATTTATTTGAGGCTTATTTGACTAAGTTGAATATGATACTATACTTGACGACCTATTCCCGTGTCCTTAAAATAAAACAAGAAGGCTATGATGACTTGTGTAAGCCGTTTATTACAAACGAACCGGTGATGGAGTGACGAGACCGATACTTGGCATGGCAATACGAGCGGCCGGCGTGTTCGCAGCCGTATCGACGTCTCTAACCTCCACCCAATTCATACACACCTGAGCCGACACTTTTAAAAATATCGTTCCCTTTATTTTTAAAACTATTATTATTATTGTTATTATTATTATTATTATTATTTTAAATTATTATTATTATCATTATTTTCATTATTATTGTTATCTACGAATATTATTATCATCATTATTATTATATTTTTACTATTATCAATATTATTATTTACTCACTATTTTTCTTATATTTTGCGAGGTAAATTCGGATGGAATACGGCCTAGTTTTGAAGAAAATACTTAGAAGAAAAAGACCTTTTATTATTATTATTATCATTATTCATTATTATTACTATTATTGTTTTTATTATTATCATTATTATTTACTAACTTAATATCATCTGGTTTTTTTTTTTTTTTTTTTTTTTGCGAGGCACACTTGGATAAATGTCTTGAAAACGGCACCCCCGAAAACATCTTTCTTCATTATATTATTTTTTCAATCATTACTATTTCATTTTAATTCACTAACTAATTTGTTTTATTTTGCTAGGATCAATCCTTTAAGGAAGAAGACTATTATACATATCACAATAGTCGTCTATTTATTTGTCTAGTTTATTTCCTTGGTTATTTTGAATCCCAATTATAAGTCCGGCCGGTAACCACATTCGGTGGGGCTCGAGAGGTGCCTAACCCCTTCCTCTCGAGTTAACCTGAACCTCTTACCTAGAAATTCTGGTTTGTAGAGTAAATTTCAAAGTTAATTGTAAAATTGGCTAGAAATAAAATAGATGCCCTAATACGCCTAGTTAAAAAATATGTTAGGTGGCGACTCCAAGTCTTTACTCGCGAGTCCCAATAAGTCGAACCTATTTCGAACCCTAAGTGGGATTCGGGGAAAAAATGGGTGTCGACAGAATGGCGACTCCGCTGGGGAAATCAAGGTTCAAACCATAACGGACTTTTAATTGGGATTCTTTGCATTTATTTTCTTATTTTCGTTATTTCTCAAAACTAATATTCCTTTCTTTTCTTTTTGCAGGTTTGAAGTTTAGTTTTCTATTTCATTTGTATTTTATTTATTATCTGTAATTGTTATTTTGTTTATATTTCCTCCACTCCTGGAATTTTTTTTTTACACTTGCACACACCATAAACAGTTACGTGGATCTCACGGCTGTTTCACTCTCAAAAACCCTTTAGTGGGAACGATTGGGGTATAGTTGGTCCGTGGTACAACCAACAGCTCCAAATGTTCCCACCCCTTGGTTGTCAGCCTGGGGGAACCATGTTCTTGTCTAGTAAACCCACTCTTAGCACAACACATCCCACACTTCAACTATTTTCAAATCTTCCACAAATTTCGCTAAATCTTTTTCTTTAAAACAATTCCACGTCATGATCCTTTTGTATTAATTGATTTTTATTATCCTATTCTTAAAAGGCTAATTTGTTTGTTTCGTTTTCTATTTAAAATCATTTTGTGATATATTTTTTCTTTCCATACGTTTACTAAACCCTTTTCTTTTTCACTAAATGATTCTTTTTTCACTTTTAGATTATCTAGTTTATATTAATTCTATTTTTTTTAATTAATGCGCGTTCGTTTTGTTATCCCTTTTAAAACTTATTTTGTAAAATATTAATATGTGCATTTTTTCTTTTTCATGATTTTTAATATTGTCTAGTTTATATTAATCCTATCTTTCGAAACTAACGCATTTATTTTGTTCTTATCCTTCTAAAATCATTTTACGAAATACTTCAATATGTGTGCATCATTTTACAAAACATATGCATTTCTTTCAAAACTTGTGCATTTCTTTTTTTAAATTTGTGCATATCATGCATACCTTCCGCCGCTCCTGGCAAGTTTCTAAATCGTGCGATGGTTACGACCACCTCTTCCCTCACAAAAATCTCCTTTTAGGGGGAACAACTTGGAACTTATTTGGCCCGAGACGTTCCCGCTCCTGAGTTGTCCGCTTGGGAGGATAATAAAACTCAGTCTAGCTAACTCCATTCCTTAGTAGCGGTGCTAGGAATCATGCATCATGACATATTATTTGTCGATTTGTTCCCAAGTCTGATAGGTTAATATATTCAAACAATCTGAACGGGTTTTTGACCCCCAAAGAGCGTTGAACACGATCTATTAGTCATATACTTAAAGGATTGAACGTGCAAATGTAGACCGTTGTTCTGCATTCAATGCCATTCAAATACACAAATGGTAACCGAAGAGGCATCAAAGCCGAAGTTGAATCAGAAACGACTGTTTATTTCTTAGCGGTTGGAAATCATTCTGTACTCAATGCTATTCAAACGCGCAAAAGGTAACCGAAAAGGCATTAAAGGCCCAATTCGAAGCAGAAATAACCGCTTGATAGACGGGATGACGCATAACGCACATTTATCCTTTAAACATTATATAAAGACTTGACATCCTTGGCATGTCATGAGTCCATTAGCAATTTTCTTCTAAAGTGTCTAAAGGATTCTCAATCCACAACGACACATCTCTTCATATTCTCTGTTACATTATTTTCAAAAGCTTGTGCCATACGTTGATCATTCACTTACAATAAAGCAAATTTTTTGGCATTTTCTTTTCCCTTTTCCCATCGTCCTTCACCTTTTCCAAAAAAGATCATGGCCACTAGAACATTTGACATGGTTGTTGAAATCCCTCAGTTACTCAGAGATTGGTGGGGAAACCTAAGTATAGATCAACAAGACCGAGTTAAAGCAGTGTTGGGAAACCTTACTTCACTGATGGAACATACGGCAATGAAAGGGATGATAGAGGCAGTGGTACACTATTGGGATGCGGACCGAGCGGTTTTCCATTTTGGGAGTGTAGAGTTGACACCATTACTGGAGGAAATAGGTGGGTTAACTCAATTACCATTCGAAAGTGAAGAAGTCTTGATGCCTAAAAACATCACAGCCGAGGAGTGCTTCGAAATGGTAGGGTTTAAACCCGAGTTATGCACGGATAGTATAAGGCAGTCGGGAATTTCTCTAACTTCCCTCTACATCAAATTTGGGTATGAGAAGCATTCCAAGAAGCCGAAGACTATTACAGCATTAACCAGGCAGAGTGGCAAGAGCGGAGGGTACTTGCTTTTGTCACCAGCTTTTTAGGGACTGTCGTGTTTCCAGGACACAAAGGACGAGTTGATGTTTGCGTGGTATCAATTGCCGATACCTTACTCAAGGACTTCAACAAGAAATACACTTTGGTACCGATGATTGTTGCAGAAATGTACCGAGCTTTAGAAAGGTGCAAGAAAGGTGCTTGCTTTTTCAAAGGTTGTAATTTACTCCTACAAATTTGGTTGATGGAACATTTGCAAAAGATGGATAGCACAGACCAAGGCTTCCACTCCATACCGAGAGAAAACTACATCTTAACGCATATCGCCCGCATGGACAGTGCTATTGAAAAGTGGGACCGACCAATAACAACCGAAGGCTGGCACCACAAGCTCTCTCAGTGGACATCCGAAAATATACAATGGATGTTTGATTACTTTCCCAGCACTACAGTGATCACACGGTCGGAAAGAGACTCATTTCTCATCTTAGTGGGCTTTAGAGGAGTTTACCCATACACTCCTTTAAGGGCACTTAGACAAGCGGGGAGAAAGCAGATTGTACCCCAAATTGCAGACATCAGAAGTTTCAAAGCTGATATTATCGGAGGAGTGATACCATTCAAAGACAAGATGTTAGAACTTTGGAAAGCAAGGCATCGAATGGAATTTGAGACCATTGGACGAGACAGATTTGATGCAGGCTATGATGAAGATTATCCAGACTGGCTAAGGAAAGACATAGCAAAGGCAGTTAAATCGAGAGAAACAAAGAAAAGGAAAAGAAATGCCGATGAATTGGAATCTAAGTGTAAGAGGCTACACAAACAACTGGCAAAGGCACGAGAGAAAATAACGAAGAAGCAAAGTTTGGTCGAAGCAGAGGACAAAGAAAAAGACAAATGGCGCAATAAGGCAGAACTCCTGACAAAACGCATAGAGTCTATCGGTGTATGGGCTAGTGAAGGAATGAACACTGTCGCTGACAAGGGAATAGAGGAGAAAGGAACGAAGGCTTGGGAAATGTTGAAAAACTTCACATTCGACATATTCCGGCTCTTAACTGATGCAGACAACATCATCTTCCAAGGAGACTCGTCAGGGGCAAGTTCGTCTAGCGAAGATTCGTCCGAAGAGAAAGAAGATGAATCTTCTGGGGATGGATCAACATGAAAGATGCTCAACTGGCCATGATTTAATCCCCCATCAATGTTTAGTCTTTTCCTTCTCTTACACTGTTTCAATATCAGCCAATGTAATAAAGACCAATATTCAATAAATGCAATATTCTCTTTTTCACTCCGCATTTTGTAGCAAATGAAATGATACGTGTGGCACGAAACATTTCCCAAATCATCATGCGTAAAGCGGTCATAGGATACATTTTTATTTGCTAGATGTGCATTACGTGAATTTGCTTGTTAGCTCTAGGTCTCTTTCTACCTAAGTCAATCCTTTCCCAAATCCAATCTCCTACCAAGGCACCTCATCTCCCTACTCTATTCCCAAATCCTGATATCATAAATCTTTCGCATGTCTTGATTATCGAAAAGGTTGGCTTAAGTTGAATACCAAGACAGAAGATTTGGTTAAGCAAAGTGCGCTTATCAGGGATTTTTCAAAACAAGAAGAGTTTGTAATAGCATGCACTATACACACAAAGCGGAAAGTTGTCAGGGCAAGAGATTTGTTGATCAAACTCAAAGGCACACATGACTTATCAAAATACTTCGTTCTGACACAACGTCTGAGGATCATTTTGTTAATATAGTCCATATTGTAATACATTTAAGGCAATCCAAAATATTTCCAAACATGCACTTATTCATGGGCAAAAAGACGTTCAAAGGGTTATCACAAGGCAATAAGGAAGTGAGAAATAATCGGAGTCCGCTTGATGATACAAAGGTTTATGCATAACAACCAAAATTAGTAGGCTGATTCAATTTGGAAAAGAATGCAAAGGCGCAGTGACAAAAATTCCATTATATGACGGAGCTAGAAACTCTTGCTAAGTATTGAAAGCATATCCCTACCAACTAGAAAGTGTGGGACGAGACGATGATCTCAAGATGAAGCTGTTTGAGACACTTACAAAACCATGAATTAATTTTGTAACAGTCTTGACTGAAGCAGTAATCTATGAATACCAAGACAGAAGTTTGGTAACAAAATCTACCTGACAAGCAAAAGCTAAGGCAAAGATTGAATTTCAGCAGTCGGTTGACAAGTACGAGAGACATTGAGTATCTCTCTCAAAGACACGCGGGCATTATGACACGCAGATTTGCAAGACAGGATGGGAGATGCACTTAAGGTGTTGGTGTTCAACAAAAGCCAACCTCCTTTCTATCAACACAACCTATTCTCTACACAACATCTTTGTTATCTTTCATTGACATTCAACTTCTCATCTCCTGCTTAAGCGAGCATCAGTCATTTAACAAAAGAATCTTTATCTTGACTGCTACATAAAGCACCCAAGCAATCTTTCAACCTCTATACAATTTGTCAGTCTCTAAAATTCAAGTGCTAATTTATCATCCATGGTCTAGGCACTCTCTTAAGCTATATGTGTTGTTTTTGCATCAAATTTTTGCTAAATGTCCTAACACAGTTTTGCGCATTTTATCACTCTATTACGGTCGCTTTGCATCTGAACACTGAAATTGGTCAAGAATCTGCATTCAGAAAAGCCGAAACGGCAAGCCAAGCTGATAACATTTACTTCTGAAATAAAGTCTTTCGAACCGCCAGCATAGGACACCAAGAAAACTTAGATAAGCCCAATTCCACTTCCGTACAACTTGTAGTATGAACGAACCAGAATCAACTGGCATTATACCCATACAAGAGTCGCAAGAAACAAATCCAATCACTATATAACTTAAATTGGCAAAACTCACAACCTCACACTACGCCCGACTTACGCAATAAACAGCCTCCCTCTGTCAAGACTTTCAACAACAACCTTATCAGGCCCGACACAATTGAGGACAGACGAAAAGACAAAACCTCACACATTTACTCCTTTAGCTCAGCCAAAAGATATTGCAATCATCCATCAAAGTTAGTTCCATGTCTGTCGAAATGAAAAGCATGAAAAATGAAGACACCCCATCACAACCCCAAGACAAATACAATTTTGGACAACTTCCAAATCCGATAAATCCAACTTCAATCTGGGGATGCAAATATCCATACAATCAGAGTCATCGAGATACCTGATCATCATACTGAAAGACGAATGCAGATTCAAGCAAATACATTGGTGTTCAATGCAAAGCAACCACTTTGTTTCGACTAACGAATCTTTCTTTAACAACAGATCTTTCAACACAAACACAAGAATTCGCAGGCAATCACAATGGATATGATAGCACTTTAGCCACGTCGGGCTTAGAATATGACGACCAGCCACGTCAGGCTTAAAATATGACGACCAGCCCCGTTAGGCTTAAAATATGACGACTAGCCCCGTCAGGCCTAAAATATGACAGGCTTACAATATGACGAATAGCCTCGTCAGGCTTAAAATATGACGCCTAGCCCTGTCAGGCTTAAAATATGACAGGCTTACAATATGACGCCTAGCCCCGTCAGGCTTAAAATATGACAGGCTTACAATATGACGAATAGCCTCGTCAGGCTTAAAATATGACGACTAGCCCCGTCAGGCTTAAAATATGACAGGCTTACAATACGACAATCAGCCACATCAGGCTTAAAATATGACGACTAGCCCCGTCAGGCTTAAAATATGATAGGCATACAATACGACAATCAACCACGTCAGGCTTAAAATATGACGACTAGCCTCGTCAGGCTTAAAATATGACGACTAGCCACGTTAGGCTTAAAATATGACGATGAGCCCCGTCAGGCTTAGAATATGACTATTAGGCCCGTCCGCCTTAGAATTGGACATACTCATTCTTTCTGTTTTGCAAGCACTACTATAATCAGCCTTATCCGGCTTAAAATAGGACAAACTCACTTATTTTGTTTTGCAGGCATCACTACAATAGGCTCGTCCGCCTTAGAATTGGACATACTCATTCTTTCTGTTTTGCAGGCACTACTATAATCAGCCTTATCCGGCTTAAAATAGGACAAACTCATATATATATATATATATATATATATATTTTGCAGGCACCACTACAATAGGACTAGCCACGTCAGGCTTAGAATATGACGATTAGCCACGTCAGGCTTATAATATGACGACTAGCCCCGTCAGGCTTATAATATGACGATCAGCTCTGTCCGGCTTAAAATAGGACAAACTCATATATTTTATTTTGCAGGCACCACTACAATAGGCTCGTCCACCTTAGAATTGGACATACACACGTATTTTTGTTTATTTTGCAGTTACTACTATAACATGATGGTCTATCAAAGGCAATAAACTGGGGCAGAACTTTTGAGGATCCCCTCAAAAATTCCAAAAGACGGAAGCTGACACTGGGGCAGAAATTTTTGAGGACTCCTCAAAAATTTCAAGAGAGACGAAGTACAGAAACTGGGAGTTCACCAAAGAAAACTTGACCAAGGCCCAACATTCATGAAAGCATTATAAAGGCAGAAAAACGACGACTTTCCTAGCAGCGTTGCAGACATGATAATGACATTTTATTTTTTAGCACTTCACTTTACTTTTGTTCGCAGGGTACACAGCCCGGCGACATGCACTTTACTTTTTGTTCACATGTGGTGCAATGAATATCCGAGGGAGTTGCCAAGCACAAACGCGGAAGATAAACAAGAAAGATAAAAGATAGAAGCAAGACAAAACTTGCTCGAAAGAACAGTGAGGAACCTGTCTCAAAGCTCGATCGAAAGGGACACAAGAGTCACCCTAACTATGCAACAATCCTCAAGAGAACATTGCCTCTTGCAAACTGAATGATCAAGAGGAATGTTCAATCGGATTAACCGAAAGCCACAAGTCCATAAAAGCCCTCACAGGGTTTGCTCACGACGGAGACATAAGAAAGGTGTTCGACACTTTCATTAATTCATCAATGTTTTAAAAACTAGCTGTGTGCAATGAAAGGAAATAAGGTTTATATAGGAACTACTAAGGGTAAACTAGTAAAATGGTCACAGGCGACCAATAGAAATAAGCCACGCAGGATTGAGTTAAAATGTGTTCGGCAGACTTGACTTCGGCAAGCCTTGGCTTCGGTTCTCGATTGTCTGCTCGGACACACTCGTTGTCTTCGGACGCTCAATTGTCTTCGAGCTCATTGTCCTCGGTCACTTTGCCTTCGGGCTCAAATCTGAAGATAATGCCTTCGATTCTTGAGCCCGGCCACTCAGCTTCGGAGCAATTGTTTTCCTTCGGCCAGGCTAAGTGAACGTGCACATCATGCAGCAGCTTGGCTTGGCTTCTTGTCATCGGTCTACTCGGTGGATCGAACACTTGATCAGCACGTGTTCGGGTTGCATCATCCTCCCCTTCTTGAGAAGATTTCGTCCTCGAAATCAAGCCCTCCTCGTCCTCCGAAGTTGGACCTACAACACAAGGAGTTAAGTCAGCAACATTAAAGGTGTTGGACACATTATACTCACCAGGGAGGTCGATCACGTAAGCATTGTTGTTGATCTTGGTCAACACTTGAAAGGGACCATCCCCTCGAGGAGCCAACTTTCCTTTCCTTTGGTTCGGGAAGCGTTCCTTTCGAAAGTGAACCCAAACCCAATCTCCCTTCTTCAATTCCAGCTTTTTACGCCCCTTGTTTTTTTTAAGGCAACCTTTGCATAGGCCTCCTCGAGGTTCTTCTTCACTTTTGCGTGCAATTCGATCAAGGCGGCTGCTCGTCGAGTACCTTCAAAATCAAGAACAGAATCTCGAGGCAATGGGGTTAAATCAAGTGGAATCAAAGGATTAAAGCCATACACACATTCAAACGGGGTCATGTTGATCATTCTATGCACCGTTCGATTGTATGCAAACTCCATCATGGGCAAACGATCAGCCCAGTTTCCAACCTTCCCTTTGGTCATTGCTCGAAGCAAAGATCCCAAGGTTCGGTTAACTACCTCGGTCTGTCCATCAGTCTGAGGATGGTGAGACGTCGAGAATAGTAGCTTGGTGCCGAGGGCACCCCACAAACACTTCCAAAAATGACTCAAGAATTTTGAGTCTCGATCACTCACAATAGTGCGAGGCACACCATGCAATCTTAACACATTAGAGATAAACAATGTAGCTAAATGCTGGGCATCATCACACTTTTTGCAAGGAATAAAGTGAGCCATTTTTGAAAAACGGTCAACCACAACGAAGATGCTATCATGCCCTCCCCCCGATCTCGGTAACCCCAAGACAAAGTCCATGGATATATCAACCCAAGGTCGATCAGGCACAGGTAACGGGGTGTACAAACCATGAGGGTTGGACTTCGATTTTGCCTTCTTGCAAACGAGACAAGCGTTGCAAAGCTTTTCCACATCTCGTCGCATTTTGGGCCATTGGAACTGCTCGGTCAAGATACCAAGAGTTTTGTCGACACCGAAGCGTCCCATCAGTCCACCGGAGTGAGCTTCTCGAACCAAGAGCTCTCTCCACGATGACACTGGCACACAAACCCTCCCATTCTTGAAGAGGTAGCCATCATGCCATTGATATTTCTCAACCCTTCGGCCACTCAAAATTGCGTCTCGAACGCATTTCAGCTTGGGATCGTCTTCGTACATCGACTTGATGCTTTCGAATCCCATGAGCCTAGAAGCGAGAGTGGTCGCTAAGGCAAATTTCCTTGATAGCGCATCAGCCACAACATTGTCTTTACCCTTTTTGTAATGAATTACATAGGGAAAGCTCTCAATAAATTCAACCCATTTGGCATGTCTTCGATTCAATTTCTCCTGACCTCGGAGATGTTTCAAAGACTCATGATCACTCTTGATCACAAACTCTTGAGGCCACAAATAATGCTACCAATGGGCGAGTGCTCGAACGAGGGCATACAATTCTTTGTTAGTAATTCAAAGTTGCACCCTCAAGCTTTTTGCTAAAGTAAGCGATTGGCTTCGATTCTTGCATTAGCACTCCTCCGATCCCAACTCCGGATGCATCACACTCGACTTCGAATGCTTTGCCGAAGTCAGGGAGTTGCAACAACGGGGCAGAACAAAGCCTCCGTTTCAACTCTTGGAAAGCCCTTTCTTGGGACTCTCCCCATACAAATGGATTGTCTTTCTTAACCAGCTCGGTTAATGGAGCTGCCACGGTGCTAAAGTCACGAACAAACCTTCGGTAAAAGCTAGCTAAGCCATGGAAGCTACGAACTTGTGTTACCGAGGTTGGAGGTGGCCAATCTTTGATGGCTTCGACTTTTGATTCGTCGACTTCGACACCATTAGCACTGACAACAAATCCAAGAAAGACTACACGATCGACACCGAAGGCGCATTTCTTGAAGTTGGCATACAACTTCTCTTCGCGAAGCTTTTCAAGCACTTGCCTTAGGTGTTCGACATGTTCATCCATGGTTCTGCTATAAACAAGTATGTCATCGAAATAGACGACAACGAACTTGTTTATGAACGGTTTGAGCACATGGTTCATCAATCGCATGAATGTGCTCGGTGCATTGGATAAGCCAAAAGGCATTACCAACCATTCATATAGACCGAATTTGGTCTTGAATGCGGTTTTCCACTCGTCTCCGGGTTTCATTCGGATCTGGTGGTAACCGGACCTAAGGTCTATCTTCGAAAAGCATGAAGAACCACTTAACTCATCTAGCATGTCATCTAATCGAGGGATAGGATGACGATACTTTACCGTTATTTTGTTAACTGCTCGACAGTCAACACACATTCGCCATGTTCCATCTTTCTTTGGGACAAGTATAACAGGAACGGCGCAAGGACTCAAGCTCTCACGAACGAGGCCCTTGTTCATCAACTCATCAACCTGCCGTTGGATCTCTTTGGTGTCTTCGGGATTACACCGGTATGCAGGTTTGTTGGGGATTTGAGACCCCGGTACGAAGTCAATTTGGTGCTCGATTCCTCTCAACGGAGGTAATCCACCTGGCATTTCCTCGGGAAACATGTCCTCGAAGTCCTGCAAAACTTTACGAACAAACAAAGGCAAAGGGTTATCGTTAGAAAAATCATCATTAGAGTTTAGAAAGATACCCTTGTGCACGAGGCAAATCATCATCTGACCGTCGTCGTTGCCTCGTAATAACTCACCCGGTTGCATGATTGCACAGATTCCTTTTACTTCGGGCAGAGTGTTTGTCTCTTCGGGCCCCAATTTTGCTCCCATCGGAAGCTTAGCTTTGGCCGCTTCTTTCAATTCTTTCATCCGTTTATAGTCCTCGGTGACTTGTTTTGGAGAGAGGGGTTTGAGTATGAAACTCTTCCCTTTGAGCTTTACAGTGTAAGTGTTGGATCTGCCATTGTGAACAGCTGTCCGGTCATATTGCCACGGTCGACCCAATAGCAAATGACAAGCTTGCATCGGAACCACATCGAATATCATTTCATCTTGATACTCTCCGATTCTAAACTTGATCCACACTTGTTTGACAACTCTCAATTCTCCACACTCATTCAGCCATTGTAATTTGTAAGGGTGGGGATGCTTCAAAGTAGTTAGTCCCATTTGTGAGACCAAAGTTTGGCTCACTACATTCGCACAACTACCAGAATCAATGATCATCGAACACACCTTTCCCCTTACTCGACATCGGGCATGAAAGAGGTTTTCTCTTTGGTTGTCCTCTTCTTCAAGAGTCATGCAGCTCAAATTCCTTCGAACCACAAGAAACATTTCCGGATGATCAGCTTCGGCAGCCTCATGATCATCATCACCTTCAGCTCGGTCAGTCTCCTCGATAAATTCCTCCTCGGTGTCACTCGCTTGCTCATGGACGGTTCCATCTTCGAGCAGAAGCATAACTTTGCGAGTTGGACACTCTTTTGCCATGTGATCATAACCCTTGCATTTGTGACACTGAATATTCGAAGCAATAGGAGAGTTGAGTTGAACTTTACCTCCCACTTCTCTCGACTGGTTAACGGTCACACCTCTTTCGAAGGGTTTCTTCGAATCTCGAACAGTGTTAGCACTTGTTTGGTTTGGACTCTTCCAATCTTTACCTCGGTTCAAGGGAGTAGAAGTAATGACTCCTCGATACCGGTTTGCCTTATCGTCCTTCACCAACTTCTCAGCTTCGGTGGCAGCATCGAACAGATCTTCCAACGTGTGATACACGTGGAGCCTCAACTGAGATGACACATCCCTAGCCAAGCCATTTTTGAATCTGATAATGGCTTGCTCTTCATCCTCTACCAGATCAAGATTCAATCGAACCCTTTCGAACTCATCATGGTACTCTTGGACAGACTTGGACCCTTGCTTTAGCTCATAGAGCTTTTGCATTTGAGTTTGCCTGTACTTAGCACTCAAATACTTAGCATCCATTGCTCTCTTCAATTGTGGCCAAGTAGTGACTTCGGGATAGTCATGCCTTCGTCTATGCCTCTTGTCAGATTCCCACCATGTAGATGCATAAGCTTCGAACGACGCAATGGCATGGGCAGCTTTTCTCTCATCGGTCATCTCATTGGTTTCAAAGATGCGCTCCATTTTAAGCTTCCATTCAAGATACTCATCGGGATCACTAGTTCCTTTAAAGGGTGGAATAGTGATCTTTACACTGTTCAAATTTGAGTCTCGAACACCACGAGCCTGTTCGGGATACTCATCACCACGATCATCAGCCTCACGCTCAATATTTCTTTCAACATTTGCGCCTCGGCCTCGACCTCGGAAATTTCCACGACCTCGGTGAGCTTGCCTTCGTTGAGCGAATGGCGGCTCGATCTCATATTAATCCTCGGGAAATTCCTCTTCGTTAACCTCTTCGACAACGGCTCCAAGATCTCTTCGGGTCCTTGGAAGTGGTATCCTTTCTCCTCGGGGAATGCCCAAGTTTTGATAACCAGCTTGGGGATTGCCCAAGTTTTGTTGCGCTTGGGGATTGCCCAAGTTAAGCTCTCTTCGAATGGCTTCACTCGTCAACTGATGTTGTCGTACAAGCTCAGCATACAGATCAGGTTTCATCGGAGTGGATTGGCTAGTTCCAGCGCCGGACCCAGTCATGGCCACGGACGCGCTTCCCTGTTCGAGTTGAGCTACTCGAACACTCACTCCTCTTACTTCGGCACTGACACCTTGTATCGCAGCCATGAGATCGGCTAACGACACTTCGGGCTTCTCAATGCCTTTGCCATCGTTTCCAGCCATGGTACCTGCACAAGTCAAAGATCAAACAAATGTTAGGGTTAGAAATCACCCCTCACACTCCCTCACCTTTGATGGGTGGCACTCGGGTCCACTCAATTTATGGGTTCGGTTAGTTTTTTTTTTTTTTTTTTTTTTTTTATCACTCAAGGACTTGTTAACAGTGGCTCGTCTGATTGATCGGTCCTCTAAGATCCTTCAAGTTTGACAATAGTCACTGTCTCTTCGGGAAGAGTGAAGTGATGTTCGACTCGATGGAACGAACGCTTTTTAACTGAGCTCGGGGAGTCAAAAGAAATTTCTACGAAAGTTTGGACTTCGGTCACCCTTTCGCACGAGTTCCTATCAGCTCAAACGAGTTAGTACGACCTTGAGCAGGACAATTACTCAAAAGATCCACTAACTAGAAATTTGACACGAAAGAAAGTGAGAACCTAGGAGAATCTACCCTTTGATTCCCTTTTGGAATCCTTTTCGATCACACCAACTCTTGTCCGTACAAGAGTGGTCCCTCCTTGGTACGGATAGGGTTTTTACCTTATCCATTTTCCTTTTCTCAGCCGACAATTTTCACCTGGGGGTTTTGATGTTTAAAATTGTACCCCTTCTTCTTCAATGGAACAGTGACCTTTGCTCCGGCGTACTGACAAATCAACTTCGGTTCACTGACCACAAACTCAACAAGATCTGGGTTGCCTTTTCAGCTCCGGTTTCAACAGCATCAGAGGAATTCAGTTCAAGTTCTTCGAGCTAAGAACCAGCTCGTTCGTGTCGTACACGGTTACGATTTTGTAACAATTTTCCGGCGTACGGTCAACGAATCCAAACTCAGAACTCCAATTTTCAAGCAACAAACAAACCCAAATCACTCAAGAACCACCAATCTTCATCGGTTTCAACCAAACACTGGGTTCAAGTTCCAGCCACCATTAGAGTTCAAAACAGTCCAAAATTTCACCAAGAAACCCTAGTCACGAAATCAGTACGTCGGGTACTTGTTGGAATCAGGAAACAATGGTGAACAAGAATCAATGGTTGTTTATCCCAAACAACCAACAATCAAACACAATTTTTGAATTTTCTTTTAACACTTTTTTTTGTAAAGTAATAACACCAACAGTAACAACCAAATCAAGAACACGAAACGGAAAACAAAGACACAGCACACGAAAAGTAAAGATAACTTGAACAGGATTTGGGGTTGTAGAAACAAGCCCAAACCGTGCTCTGATACCAAGATGGTGCAATGCAAATCCGAGGGAGTTGCCAAGCAAAAACGCGGAAGATAAACAAGAAAGATAAAAGATAGAAGCAAGACAAAACTTGCTTCTTTCGAAAGAACAGTGAGGAACCTGTCTCAAAGCTCGATCGAAAGGGACACAAGAGTCACCCTAACTATGCAACAATCCTCAAGAGAACATTGCCTCTTGCAAACTGAATGATCAAAGAGGAATGTTCAATCGGATTAACCGAAAGCCACAAGTCCATAAAAGCCCTCACAGGGTTTGCTCACGACGGAGACATAAGAAAGGTGCTCGGCACTTTCATTAATTCATCAATGTTTTAAAAACTAGCTGTGTGCAATGAAAGGAAATAAGGTTTATATAGGAACTACTAAGGGTAAACTAGTAAAATGGTCACAGGCGACCAATAGAAATAAGCCACGCAGGATTGAGTTAAAATGTGTTTGGCAGACTTGACTTCGGTAAGCCTTGGCTTCGGTTCTCGATTGTCTGCTCGGACACACTCGTTGTCTTCGGACGCTCAATTGTCTTCGAGCTCATTGTCCTCGGTCACTTTGCCTTCGGGCTCAAATCTGAAGATAATGCCTTCGATTCTTGAGCCCAGCCACTCAGCTTCGGAGCAATTGTTTTCCTTCGGCCAGGCTAAGTGAACGTGCACATCGTGCAGCAGCTTGGCTTGGCTTCTTGTCATCGGTCTCCTCGGTGGATCGAACACTTGATCAGCACGTGTTCGGGCTGCATCAACATGCTACACAGCCCGGCGCGATAGACAAACAGCTCCTGACAAGAAGGCAAAACAACTCTTGATGAGCAGGCAAAATGGCTCTTGACGAGCATGCAAATATCTCATAACGAGGGACCACGACACATTGACAGTTGACAATCCAACGACAGGAAAGTCCATTTCATATTTACAAATATAATCTGCAAAAACTCACACTTTATTGCAGGAACAGCTGGACAGTGTTCCAAGGTACACAACCCGACACGACAAACAATTATCTCCTGAAAGTGCGCCTAAATGAATATCCCCAGAGGGGAAGCATGTATTTCCTAACACTCAAAGCACCTGGAAACAGATTAGACAACTACATGACGAAGGAGAGCTTAGCTCAACAGGGAAGTTTACTTTATCCTTACTTTTATCTCTATTTGCATTTATCTTGGTTTTGGTGTAGGTCACTCCCCGATCTCTCAACAAGCCCCGCACCATTTCCCATACTTGAACACTTGCTCTCAAAAGATCACTACCCCACACGAAATTGTGTAATCTGCAAAACCTCAAATACATATTATGCATCATTCTAGAACACCCCTAAAAAAGCTTAACCCTACAAACAATGCTTTTGTTATACCCGCAAGCTATCTATTTTGCCGAGTTACAAAGCACTTGAATCTATATTTCCATACTCGCACAAGTAACCTACCTGATCTTTCCTTATCGATTGGATGTCAGTTTTGTATTCCTTCCTATCCAGGCCTATCTGTGTCAATCGTGCGTGTTCTCGTGCTTAATCGTGCCCATCTATTTGAATCATGCGCATTTATTGTGCTCCACTTCTCAATATTCCCCAATTTGATCGAGACAATATTGAAGGCAAGATGACTCGATTATCGAGATGAAGTGGAAGCTATGTACGTGTAAACTCCTCTTTATGGGTGTGTCGTGCACCACATTTTCATAACTAGGATGATTACAAGCTCTTTTCCCACGCCCGATCTATCGGTGTCACTCATCTTCAACAAAGCCTCTGATATATCCAGCAATCATATCTCAGCAAATTTCAAAGTACCTTCAAATATTAAACTTTACATACTCTGACAAGTTTACTCTTGGCATCTCAATCGTGCGTCATAAACATCTCACACAGGCAACATGCCATTCTAGAACTACACACGGCCTGATTCTCATGAAACCCGAGATATGTAGGCAACTCAGAGACCGAAGTTCGGCCAAAAACACCCCAAAACTCTCATTTTCCCTTCCCACCATCTTGCTTGCAAGTCGTGACAAAATTGGCTACTCCGTCAACTATCTTTGCCCGAAGATTCTTTTCATCATCCCCGGGCAAAGAGGGGCAGCTGTTGACACCCAATTTTGTCCCTCCTTTTTCATAATTGGCTATAATTTAACTTAAAGGCGCAATTTAGCTGTTTGAAAATATATGCATTAGAAAGCATGCATTTACGTGTGTTATCTCCTATTTATACCTTATATATTTTAATTGTGATTATAGTATGTCATTTGCATCATTTAGGCTATCTGCGAAACTGTGGTTATTTATGTAATTTACTGCACAAATAACGCTATATAACTATTTGTGACTATTTATACATATTTAACTTGAGATGACCCTAATTATTTTATGCGTGTATTTTTCTCTTCTTTTATATATATAATTTATGTATATTTATATTTTTAATTTTATCCTGCACCTTTAAGTTAATTATTCGCCCAATTAAAATGTTCCGTCTAAATTTTGTTTAACCCATTCAAATTCGCAATGTTGAACGCATTTACTTGAAATGAAGTTTTCAAATTTCCCTTGAACCTGGACAAAATTTCAACCAGATATATTTAGTTTATACCATAAGTGTTTTCTTTTTTCCCATAGATTTTAAATAATTTTTCATATCTTCATAAAATTTGCTATATCAATTATTCATTTTATTTACTCTTTTTTTTTTAATTAAATTAGCTTTACTTTGAACCTAGACTCAATACATAAGCAAGTACATTCCATATTGTTAAAATTTTTGACCAAAATCTTTCTATTTTTGTCACTTGGCCAAAATTCAGACCCCAAAATCCCTCAAAAAATCATTCCCATAATATTTCCTTATCTCCCTCCTAATTCTCCCCCAATCTCTCCCTCATCTCTTTTAATTCCTCTCCATTTTTGGAATTATCACCAACAGACACTTTTTCTTCATCATATTATATACACAATACAACACCAACAGAAGGAGGACATTACAGAGACCCCACGCAGACCCCACTTTACATTTCTCCTTTTTGGTCTTCTTCTCCCTCACCACACAGTACCGTCTCCATCTCCCTCTACCTACACACATAAGACTCCATTTTTTATCTTTTTCTCCCACACAAAACAATACCACACCATCACATACCCACACCCAACAATTCAATTACATCCCTAAAAAATCATCAGCATCTACACACTACTCTTCTACCCACAGAACAGACCCCACACATATACTCACTGTACCATCACACCATCGCATCACCACCACTGTAAACACCCACTCGCACCATCAAAATGCACACACACCTAGTTTCTCTCCTAAATCAGTTCAATTTACACACATAAAACAAAAGGAAAAATGGGGTTTAGTACAAACGGGTTCAGAAACTGAAAGAGAACCACGGTCGATAATGGCGGGATTGGTGGTGTCGTTGGTTTTTTATCAGAAAATATTAGATGTTTCCTATTTTTCTTCTCCGATCTGCGAGTGGAATTATAAAAGGATCGGGGTTGCAGCGACGTCACTAGTGGACAATCGCTCCTCCGTTCTTGATTTTGGTGTCGCATTCTTTTGATCGATTGTACTGCTGTTCTCGTTTGCCAGAGATTCCACCGGCGATGGCTCATCATGAAAAATAGTAAAGTAGATTTTTTGGAGAGGTTCTTGAATAATGTAGAGTAGTATCTTGGATTGAAGAAATATCAAGATACTCTAGAATAATCTAGTGTAGAATATTAAGTGCATAGTATAGATATTTTAGAGGAAAGAAATATCTAGATATATTCTACATATTCTAGAGTCTTGGATAGCTTGAATACTCTTATGGATGTATCTAGAAATGCATCTAGAACCATCCCTTGTCAAGTATAAATAAGGGTGGTCTTACTCATTTGTAACCAAGCAAATCAAGAAAACGTTTCTAGTTTACAAAGTTCTTTCTTCCAACTTTCCTTCTTCTTTTCAAAAGCTTCCTCTTCTTTAGTTGAATCTTCCTATATCTTGCTAACGATCTTGGGCTAGCAGAAGGTTTCCAACACTAACCTTTTCTTCTGCTATTCTCTACATGGTATCAGAGCCATAGGTTGGCATCTAGAGTATTTTTCAAGATCGGGTTTTGGTGGTAGATTCAACTGGTTTATTTAAATGGATTTGAGTGGTCGTGTTGGTGGATTGGGGATGGAATTATTGAACCAATCCAACTACAAGGTTTGGAAGACTTGTATGGAGTCTTACCTTATTGGTGAGGATTTGTGGGAAGTTGTCAATGGTAGTAACACAAATCCTCCTGCCGACAAGCCGGAAAATAGCAATGCACTCAAGAAGTGGAGGCAGACGAATGCTAAGGCGGAGTTCATTCTAAAGAGGTCAATATCTCACAATTTGTTTGACCATATTATAAGTTGCAAGTCGGCTCATGAAATATGGAGTACCCTCGACCGGTTGTTCAACAAGAAGGACGAAGCTCGGCTACAGATATTGGAGAATGAATTGGCTAACACAACTCAAGGTAATCTTTCCATCGCCGAGTATTTTTTGAAGATTAAAAATTTATGTTCCGAAATTTCTCTATTAAATCCGGACGAGGCTATCTCTGAAGCACGAATGAGAAGAACTATCATTCGTGGATTGAAGCCCGAATATATTCCCTTTGTTACATCAATTCAAGGATGGGCCCAACAACCATCCTTGGAGGAGTTCGAGAATTTGTTGTCATCACAGGAGCTACTAGCCAAACAAATGGCTGGTGTATCGATCAAAGAAGGAGAAGGAAGTGCTCTTGTAGCAAACAAGAGGAATTTTAGAGAAAAGCAAAAGCAAGGTGGCTCAAGTGAGAGGTCACACTCTCAATCCCAAGGTGATTCAAGCTCGCTCGAGAAGAAAGAAGGGTCTTCTCATAATTCTGGTAAGAAGACTTTTAAGTGCTACCGGTGTGGCAAAGTAGGGCATATAAAAAGATATTGTCGGGTCAAAGAAGGCAATATAGCTCGAGCTGAAAAAGCCGCTGAGGTAGAAGAAGACTGGGGGAAGTGCTTCATGACTGAAACACGATCAGTAGATGCCATGGCTTCCATCAACTTTGAAAAAGATTGGATCGTGGATTCAGGATGTGGGCATCATCTTACTGGTGACCAATCCAAGTTTTCCACCCTTCGAGATTACAATGGCCATGACGTCATTGTAACGGCAGATAATACAGTCCATCAGGTGGAGAAGGAAGGCACTGTGGTCATCAACGAGAAGCAAGAAGGCCCTATCACTCTCACCAGCGTCTTCCATGTTCCAGGTATGAAGAAAAATCTCTTCTCAGTTGCAAATGCTGTAGATGCTGGAAGCTACCTACTATTTGGCCCACGTGATGTGAAGTTCCTTCGAAATATCAAGGAACTCAAGGCAGATATTATTCACACCGGTAAGAGAGTTAATGATCTATATGTTTTATCTGCCTCTGATTCATATGTTGTGAAAATGAGTGGCAATGATAATGCGCATCTATGGCACGCTAGACTTGGACATGTTAACATGGATAAATTAAAAGCCATGGTGAAATTTAATCTAGTAAAAGGTTTGCCTAACTTAAGAAACTTTGGTGGAGGAGAGATTTGCGAGGGATGTCAATACGGAAAGTCACATCGACTTTCGTTTGACAAATCCTTGTCAAGGTGCAATGCTCCACTAGAACTAATTTACAGTGATTTGATGGGGCCAACAAGAACTCCTTCATTCTCTGGGTACTCTTATATGCTAATTTTTATTGATGATTTTACTAGATTCACGTGGGTTTATTTCGTGAAAAATAAGTCAGAATTCTTCAACAAGTTTATGGAATTCAAGAAAACAGTTGAAGGCGAGCTTGGTTCCAGAATAAGGAGGTTGCGAACCGATAATGGCGGTGAGTTCACTTCAGAACAGTTCCTCTTATTTTGTCGTCAACATGGGATTAAGAGAGAACTCACATGTGCTTATACGCCACAACAAAATGGAGTGGCGGAACGGAAGATTCGGCACTTAACAGAGACTTGTAAGAGTTGGCTTCATGCCAAAAATTTACCCAAAGCACTATGGGCTGAAGGTATGAATTGTGCAGCATATGTGATTAACAGGATGCCACTTTCTCCAAACAACATGAAGTCGCCCTATGAACTGATGTTTGGAGAAAAGCCAAGTGTCAAGCATCTTAGAGTGTTTGGCTCCATATGTTATGTTCATATCCCAGATTCTCAGCGAAGCAAGTTGGATGCCAAAGCCAGGAAGTGCATCTTTGTCGGATATGATGAAAGAAAGAAAGGCTGGAAGTGCATGGATCCAGAAACTCATCGCTTCGTTGTTTCGAGGGATGTCATATTTGATGAAGTTTTTTATATTATGGAGCCGAGTCAGAAGGAGCGGGTTCTAGCACACTGAACCCTGAAGCTTCGAGCTTGCCTGTCATAGATGTTTCTCCAGATAATGCAGCTGACGAGGAGCTAATTGAAAGGGGGAGTCCAGGAACTCCACAATGTGAATCCCAAAAAATAGATGATTCACGGAGTTCACAACGGCCAAAAAGAGTTATCAGGAAGCCAACCCACTACAGAGATGAGAATTTTGTCAGTACATATTTCTGCTTCCTTGTAGGACCAATAGATGACGAAGAACCTTCATCATTTGAAGAAGCAAAAGGAGTCAAGCAGTGGGAGCTTGCAATGGATGAGGAGATGGAGGCTCTAATGAAAAATCAAACTTGGAGTCTCGTACCGAAGCCTAAGGATGTGAAACCCGTTTCTTGTAAATGGGTTTACAAGATTAAAAGAAAGGCAGATGGTAGCATCGATAGATACAAGGGAAGGCTGGTTGCTCGAGGATTTTCTCAGAAGTACGGAGAAGACTATGAAGAAACTTTCAGTCCCGTAGCAAAGATAATCTCAGTCCGAGTTGTGCTAGCACTAGCAGCCTCGCGTAATTGGAGATTATGGCAACTCGACGTGAAGAATGCTTTCTTGTATGGTGAGCTTGACAAAGATATTTATATGGAGCAGCCACCCGGGTATGTATCTAATCTACATCCTGATTATGTCTGCAAACATAAAAAGGCTCTTTATGGACTCAAACAAGCTCCACGAGCATGGTATGGGAAAATTGCACAATATCTATATTTCTGTGGTTATGCTGCGTCATATTCGGAGCCTAGCTTGTTTGTTAAGAAACAAGGGGATCTGCATATGGTTGTTCTGTTATATGTGGATGATATGATAATAACAGGAAACAATGAAGATGAAGTTTCAAAGCTTCAAGAGGAGCTTGCTATAAGATTTGACATCAAGAAGTTGGGAGAGCTACATCATTTTCTTGGCTTAGAGGTGACAAACACGGATAAAGGAATTTTTTTCACCCAAGAAGGATATGCCAAGAAACTTATTGATAGGTTTGGGATGAAACAAAGCAAAAAGTGCTCTACTCCTCTTGAGATAAACACAAGGTTAAGGCGCGAAGAAGGCTCACGTCTTGCAGACCCCAGGCTTTTTCGAGCTCTTGTCGGTAGTCTTCTATATTTGACTATTACGAGGCCAGATATTGCTTTCTCTGTTGGATATGTCAGCAGGTTTATGCAGTCACCAAGAAAGCCTCACTGGGAAGCTGCAAAGAGGATTCTGAAGTATATCAACTCAACACCAGATTTGGGTTTATTCTTCCAGAAGAAGAACGATTTGGTATTAATTGGATACACAGATGCTGATTTTGCTGGTGATTTGGATGATCGAAGATCAACATCAGGCTATAACTTTCTCTGCGGTGGAACAAGTGTTTCTTGGCTAAGCAAGAAGCAAGACTCGGTTTCTTTATCAACCACGGAGGCGGAATATAAAGCAGCTGCTCTTGCTGCTCAAGAATGTGTATGGCTCCAAAGACTCGCTGAAGACTTGCACATACCGATATCAAAACTAACGGCAATTTTTGGAGACAACCAAAGTGCAATCAAGCTGGCAAATAATCCGGTGTTCCATGCAAGAACTAAACACATTGAGGTGGAACATCATTTTATCCGAGAAAAGGTTCTTGATGGAACAGTAACTACGTTGGAGGTACGGAGTCAGGAAAATATCGCTGATATCTTCACCAAGTCACTTTCCAAAGGTTCGTTTGAGTTCTTACGTGACAAGCTTGGAGTAGTTTCCAAAAAATTACTTTAAGAGGGAGTGTGAAAAATAGTAAAGTAGATTTTTTGGAGAGGTTCTTGAATAATGTAGAGTAGTATCTTGGATTGAAGAAATATCAAGATACTCTAGAATAATCTAGTGTAGAATATTAAGTGCATAGTATAGATATTTTAGAGGAAAGAAATATCTAGATATATTCTACATATTCTAGAGTCTTGGATAGCTTGAATACTCTTATGGATGTATCTAGAAATGCATCTAGAACCATCCCTTGTCAAGTATAAATAAGGGTGGTCTTACTCATTTGTAACCAAGCAAATCAAGAAAACATTTCTAGTTTACAAAGTTCTTTCTTCCAACTTTCCTTCTTCTTTTCAAAAGCTTCCTCTTCTTTAGTTGAATCTTCCTATATCTTGCTAACGATCTTGGGCTAGCAGAAGGTTTCCAACACTAACATTTTCTTCTGCTATTCTCTACATGGTATCAGAGCCATAGGTTGGCATCTAGAGTATTTTTCAAGATCGGGTTTTGGTGGTAGATTCAACTGGTTTATTTAAATGGATTTGAGTGGTCGTGTTGGTGGATTGGGGATGGCATTATTGAACCAATCCAACTACAAGGTTTGGAAGACTTGTATGGAGTCTTACCTTATTGGTGAGGATTTGTGGGAAGTTGTCAATGGTAGTAACACAAATCCTCCTGCCGACAAGCCGGAAAATAGCAATGCACTCAAGAAGTGGAGGCAGACGAATGCTAAGGCGGAGTTCATTCTAAAGAGGTCAATATCTCACAATTTGTTTGACCATATTATAAGGTGCAAGTCGGCTCATGAAATATGGAGTACCCTCGACCGGTTGTTCAACAAGAAGGACGAAGCTCGGCTACAGATATTGGAGAATGAATTGGCTAACACAACTCAAGGTAATCTTTCCATCGCCGAGTATTTTTTGAAGATTAAAAATTTATGTTCCGAAATTTCTCTATTAAATCCGGACGAGGCTATCTCTGAAGCACGAATGAGAAGAACTATCATTCGTGGATTGAAGCCCGAATATATTCCCTTTGTTACATCAATTCAAGGATGGGCCCAACAACCATCCTTGGAGGAGTTCGAGAATTTGTTGTCATCACAGGAGCTACTAGCCAAACAAATGGCTGGTGTATCGATCAAAGAAGGAGAAGGAAGTGCTCTTGTAGCAAACAAGAGGAATTTTAGAGAAAAGCAAAAGCAAGGTGGCTCAAGTGCTCTTGAACACTTGCTCTCAAAAGATCACTACCCCACACGAAATTGTGTAATCTGCAAAACCTCAAATACATATTATGCATCATTCTAGAACACCCCTAAAAAAGCTTAACCCTACAAACAATGCTTTTGTTATACCCGCAAGCTATCTATTTTGCCGAGTTACAAAGCACTTGAATCTATATTTCCATACTCGCACAAGTAACCTACCTGATCTTTCCTTATCGATTGGATGTCAGTTTTGTATTCCTTCCTATCCAGGCCTATCTGTGTCAATCGTGCGTGTTCTCGTGCTTAATCGTGCCCATCTATTTGAATCATGCGCATTTATTGTGCTCCACTTCTCAATATTCCCCAATTTGATCGAGACAATATTGAAGGCAAGATGACTCGATTATCGAGATGAAGTGGAAGCTATGTACGTGTAAACTCCTCTTTATGGGTGTGTCGTGCACCACATTTTCATAACTAGGATGATTACAAGCTCTTTTCCCACGCCCGATCTATCGGTGTCACTCATCTTCAACAAAGCCTCTGATATATCCAGCAATCATATCTCAGCAAATTTCAAAGTACCTTCAAATATTAAACTTTACATACTCTGACAAGTTTACTCTTGGCATCTCAATCGTGCGTCATAAACATCTCACACAGGCAACATGCCATTCTAGAACTACACACGGCCTGATTCTCATGAAACCCGAGATATGTAGGCAACTCAGAGACCGAAGTTCGGCCAAAAACACCCCAAAACTCTCATTTTCCCTTCCCACCATCTTGCTTGCAAGTCGTGACAAAATTGGCTACTCCGTCAACTATCTTTGCCCGAAGATTCTTTTCATCATCCCCGGGCAAAGAGGGGCAGCTGTTGACACCCAATTTTGTCCCTCCTTTTTCATAATTGGCTATAATTTAACTTAAAGGCGCAATTTAGCTGTTTGAAAATATATGCATTAGAAAGCATGCATTTACGTGTGTTATCTCCTATTTATACCTTATATATTTTAATTGTGATTATAGTATGTCATTTGCATCATTTAGGCTATCTGCGAAACTGTGGTTATTTATGTAATTTACTGCACAAATAACGCTATATAACTATTTGTGACTATTTATACATATTTAACTTGAGATGACCCTAATTATTTTATGCGTGCATTTTTCTCTTCTTTTATATATATAATTTATGTATATTTATATTTTTAATTTTATCCTGCACCTTTAAGTTAATTATTCGCCCAATTAAAATGTTCCGTCTAAATTTTGTTTAACCCATTCAAATTCGCAATGTTGAACGCATTTACTTGAAATGAAGTTTTCAAATTTCCCTTGAACCTGGACAAAATTTCAACCAGATATATTTAGTTTATACCATAAGTGTTTTCTTTTTTCCCATAGATTTTAAATAATTTTTCATATCTTCATAAAATTTGCTATATCAATTATTCATTTTATTTACTCTTTTTTTTTAATTAAATTAGCTTTACTTTGAACCTAGACTCAATACATAAGCAAGTACATTCCATATTGTTAAAATTTTTGACCAAAATCTTTCTATTTTTGTCACTTGGCCAAAATTCAGACCCCAAAATCCCTCAAAAAATCATTCCCATAATATTTCCTTATCTCCCTCCTAATTCTCCCCCAATCTCTCCCTCATCTCTTTTAATTCCTCTCCATTTTTGGAATTATCACCAACAGACACTTTTTCTTCATCATATTATATACACAATACAACACCAACAGAAGGAGGACATTACAGAGACCCCACGCAGACCCCACTTTACATTTCTCCTTTTTGGTCTTCTTCTCCCTCACCACACAGTACCGTCTCCACCTCCCTCTACCTACACACATAAGACTCCATTTTTTATCTTTTTCTCCCACACAAAACAATACCACACCATCACATACCCACACCCAACAATTCAATTACATCCCTAAAAAATCATCAGCATCTACACACTACTCTTCTACCCACAGAACAGACCCCACACATATACTCACTGTACCATCACACCATCGCATCACCACCACTGTAAACACCCACTCGCACCATCAAAATGCACACACACCTAGTTTCTCTCCTAAATCAGTTCAATTTACACACATAAAACAAAAGGAAAAATGGGGTTTAGTACAAACGGGTTCAGAAACTGAAAGAGAACCACGGTCGATAATGGCGGGATTGGTGGTGTCGTTGGTTTTTTATCAGAAAATATTAGATGTTTCCTATTTTTCTTCTCCGATCTGCGAGTGGAATTATAAAAGGATCGGGGTTGCAGCGACGTCACTAGTGGACAATCGCTCCTCCGTTCTTGATTTTGGTGTCGCATTCTTTTGATCGATTGTACTGCTGTTCTCGTTTGCCAGAGATTCCACCGGCGATGGCTCATCATGAAAAATAGTAAAGTAGATTTTTTGGAGAGGTTCTTGAATAATGTAGAGTAGTATCTTGGATTGAAGAAATATCAAGATACTCTAGAATAATCTAGTGTAGAATATTAAGTGCATAGTATAGATATTTTAGAGGAAAGAAATATCTAGATATATTCTACATATTCTAGAGTCTTGGATAGCTTGAATACTCTTATGGATGTATCTAGAAATGCATCTAGAACCATCCCTTGTCAAGTATAAATAAGGGTGGTCTTACTCATTTGTAACCAAGCAAATCAAGAAAACATTTCTAGTTTACAAAGTTCTTTCTTCCAACTTTCCTTCTTCTTTTCAAAAGCTTCCTCTTCTTTAGTTGAATCTTCCTATATCTTGCTAACGATCTTGGGCTAGCAGAAGGTTTCCAACACTAACCTTTTCTTCTGCTATTCTCTACACATCACTTAGAGCCGAGTATTCTGTTGTCTCTTTCACAGATCTTACTCCTTTATCGCTAATCGTTTCCTTTGAAGGATTAATTATTTTCTGATGGGTTTCGTTTGAGAAATCGTAGCCTCTTTGTTTCAATTGTCTTGGTTCCGTATTACTATTGGACCTCTCTATTGCTGTATTTACGAATGCTTTACTAATTCGATATGTTTGCAGTTTTAGATGAACATTGGCAGGCTGTGTCCCTTTGCGAGAAATTTGTGCACATTTGGCATTATGCTTGTCAATTTTGCTAATTTGATCAGTATTACGCTAAGTCTGATGGCCAAGGAGAATAATTATTTATTTGAGGCTTATTTGACTAAGTTGAATATGATACTATACTTGACGACCTATTCCCGTGTCCTTAAAATAAAACAAGAAGGCTATGATGACGTGTGTAAGCCGTTTATTACAAACGAACCGGTGATGGAGTGACGAGACCGATACTTGGCATGGCAACACGAGCGGCCGGCGTGTTCGCAACCGTATCGACGTCTCTAACCTCCACCCAATTCATACACACCTGAGCCGACACTTTTAAAAATATCGTTCCCTTTATTTTTAAAACTGTTATTATTATTGTTATTATTATTATTATTATTTTAAATTATTATTATTATCATTATTTTCATTATTATTGTTATCTACGAATATTATTATCATCATTATTATTATATTTTTACTATTATCAATATTATTATTTACTCACTATTTTTCTTATATTTTGCGAGGTAAATTCGGATGGAATACGGCCTAGTTTTGAAGAAAATACTTAGAAGAAAAAGACCTTTTATTATTATTATCATTATTCATTATTATTACTATTATTATTTTTATTATTATCATTATTATTTACTAACTTAATTTCATCTGGCTTTTTTTTTTTTTTTTTGCGAGGCACACTTGGATAAATGTCTTGAAAACGGCACCCCCGAAAACATCTTTCTTCATTATATTATTTTTTCAATCATTACTATTTCATTTTAATTCACTAACTAATTTGTTTTATTTTGCTAGGATCAATCCTTTAAGGAAGAAGACTATTATACATATCACAATAGTCGTCTATTTATTTGTCTAGTTTATTTCCTTGGTTATTTTGAATCCCAATTATAAGTCCGGCCGGTAACCACATTCGGTGGGGCTCGAGAGGTGCCTAACCCCTTCCTCTCGAGTTAACCTGAACCTCTTACCTAGAAATTCTGGTTTGTAGAGTAAATTTCAAAGTTAATTGTAAAATTGGCTAGAAATAAAATAGATGCCCTAATACGCCTAGTTAAAAAATATGTTAGGTGGCGACTCCAAGTCTTTACTCGCGAGTCCCAATAAGTCGAACCTATTTCGAACCCTAAGTGGGATTCGGGGAAAAAATGGGTGTCGACAGAATGGCGACTCCGCTGGGGAAATCAAGGTTCAAACCATAACGGACTTTTAATTGGGATTCTTTGCATTTATTTTCTTATTTTCGTTATTTCTCAAAACTAATATTCCTTTCTTTTCTTTTTGCAGGTTTGAAGTTTAGTTTTCTATTTCATTTGTATTTTATTTATTATCTGTAATTGTTATTTTGTTTATATTTCCTCCACTCCTGGAATTTTTTTTTTACACTTGCACACACCATAAACGGTTACGTGGATCTCACGGCCGTTTCACTCTCAAAAACCCTTTAGTGGGAACGATTGGGGTATAGTTGGTCCGTGGTACAACCAACAGCTCCAAATGTTCCCACCCCTTGGTTGTCAGCCTGGGGGAACCATGTTCTTGTCTAGTAAACCCACTCTTAGCACAACACATCCCACACTTCAACTATTTTCAAATCTTCCACAAATTTCGCTAAATCTTTTTCTTTAAAACAATTCCACGTCATGATCCTTTTGTATTAATTGATTTTTATTATCCTATTCTTAAAAGGCTAATTTGTTTGTTTCGTTTTCTATTTAAAATCATTTTGTGATATATTTTTCTTTCCATACGTTTACTAAACCCTTTTCTTTTTCACTAAATGATTCTTTTTTCACTTTTTAGATTATCTAGTTTATATTAATTCTATTTTTTTTTAATTAATGCGCGTTCGTTTTGTTATCCCTTTTAAAACTTATTTTGTAAAATATTAATATGTGCATTTTTTCTTTTTCATGATTTTTAATATTGTCTAGTTTATATTAATCCTATCTTTCGAAACTAACGCATTTATTTTGTTCTTATCCTTCTAAAATCATTTTACGAAATACTTCAATATGTGTGCATCATTTTACAAAACATATGCATTTCTTTCAAAACTTGTGCATTTCTTTTTTTAAATTTGTGCATATCATGCATACCTTCCGCCGCTCCTGGCAAGTTTCTAAATCGTGCGATGGTTACGACCACCTCTTCCCTCACAAAAATCTCCTTTTAGGGGGAACAACTTGGAACTTATTTGGCCCGAGACGTTCCCGCTCCTGAGTTGTCCGCTTGGGAGGATAATAAAACTCAGTCTAGCTAACTCCATTCCTTAGTAGCGGTGCTAGGAATCATGCATCATGACATATTATTTGTCGATTTGTTCCCAAGTCTGATAGGTTAATATATTCAAACAATCTGAACGGGTTTTTGACCCCCAAAGAGCGTTGAACACGATCTATTAGTCATATACTTAAAGGATTGAACGTGCAAATGTAGACCGTTGTTCTGCATTCAATGCCATTCAAATACACAAATGGTAACCGAAGAGGCATCAAAGCCGAAGTTGAATCAGAAACGACTGTTTATTTCTTAGCGGTTGGAAATCATTCTGTACTCAATGCTATTCAAACGCGCAAAAGGTAACCGAAAAGGCATTAAAGGCCCAATTCGAAGCAGAAATAACCGCTTGATAGACGGGATGACGCATAACGCACATTTATCCTTTAAACATTATATAAAGACTTGACATCCTTGGCATGTCATGAGTCCATTAGCAATTTTCTTCTAAAGTGTCTAAAGGATTCTCAATCCACAACGACACATCTCTTCATATTCTCTGTTACATTATTTTCAAAAGCTTGTGCCATACGTTGATCATTCACTTACAATAAAGCAAATTTTTTGGCATTTTCTTTTCCCTTTTCCCATCGTCCTTCACCTTTTCCAAAAAAGATCATGGCCACTAGAACATTTGACATGGTTGTTGAAATCCCTCAGTTACTCAGAGATTGGTGGGGAAACCTAAGTATAGATCAACAAGACCGAGTTAAAGCAGTGTTGGGAAACCTTACTTCACTGATGGAACATACGGCAATGAAAGGGATGATAGAGGCAGTGGTACACTATTGGGATGCGGACCGAGCGGTTTTCCATTTTGGGAGTGTAGAGTTGACACCATTACTGGAGGAAATAGGTGGGTTAACTCAATTACCATTCGAAAGTGAAGAAGTCTTGATGCCTAAAAACATCACAGCCGAGGAGTGCTTCGAAATGGTAGGGTTTAAACCCGAGTTATGCACGGATAGTATAAGGCAGTCGGGAATTTCTCTAACTTCCCTCTACATCAAATTTGGGTATGAGAAGCATTCCAAGAAGCCGAAGACTATTTCAGCATTAACCAGGCAGAGTGGCAAGAGCGGAGGGTACTTGCTTTTGTCACCAGCTTTTTAGGGACTGTCGTGTTTCCAGGACACAAAGGACGAGTTGATGTTTGCGTGGTATCAATTGCCGATACCTTACTCAAGGACTTCAACAAGAAATACACTTTGGTACCGATGATTGTTGCAGAAATGTACCGAGCTTTAGAAAGGTGCAAGAAAGGTGCTGGCTTTTTCAAAGGTTGTAATTTACTCCTACAAATTTGGTTGATGGAACATTTGCAAAAGATGGATAGCACAGACCAAGGCTTCCACTCCATACCGAGAGAAAACTACATCTTAACGCATATCGCCCGCATGGACAGTGCTATTGAAAAGTGGGACCGACCAACAACAACCGAAGGCTGGCACCACAAGCTCTCTCAGTGGACATCCGAAAATATACAATGGATGTTTGATTACTTTCCCAGCACTACAGTGATCACACGGTCGGAAAGAGACTCATTTCTCATCTTAGTGGGCTTTAGAGGAGTTTACCCATACACTCCTTTAAGGGCACTTAGACAAGCGGGGAGAAAGCAGATTGTACCCCAAATTGCAGACATCAGAAGTTTCAAAGCTGATATTATCGGAGGAGTGATACCATTCAAAGACAAGATATTAGAACTTTGGAAAGCAAGGCATCGAATGGAATTTGAGACTATTGGACGAGACAGATTTGATGCAGGCTATGATGAAGATTATCCAGACTGGCTAAGGAAAGACATAGCAAAGGCAGTTAAATCGAGAGAAACAAAGAAAAGGAAAAGAAATGCCGATGAATTGGAATCTAAGTGTAAGAGGCTACACAAACAACTGGCAAAGGCACGAGAGAAAATAACGAAGAAGCAAAGTTTGGTCGAAGCAGAGGACAAAGAAAAAGACAAATGGCGCAATAAGGCAGAACTCCTGACAAAACGCATAGAGTCTATCGGTGTATGGGCTAGTGAAGGAATGAACACTGTCGCTGACAAGGGAATAGAGGAGAAAGGAACGAAGGCTTGGGAAATGTTGAAAAACTTCACATTCGACATATTCCGGCTCTTAACTGATGCAGACAACATCATCTTCCAAGGAGACTCGTCAGGGGCAAGTTCGTCTAGCGAAGATTCGTCCGAAGAGAAAGAAGATGAATCTTCTGGGGATGGATCAACATGAAAGATGCTCAACTGGCCATGATTTAATCCCCCATCAATGTTTAGTCTTTTCCTTCTCTTACACTGTTTCAATATCAGCCAATGTAATAAAGACCAATATTCAATAAATGCAATATTCTCTTTTTCACTCCGCATTTTGTAGCAAATGAAATGATACGTGTGGCACGAAACATTTCCCAAATCATCATGCGCAAAGCGGTCATAGGATACATTTTTATTTGCTAGATGTGCATTACGTGAATTTGCTTGTTAGCTCTAGGTCTCTTTCTACCTAAGTCAATCCTTTCCCAAATCCAATCTCCTACCAAGGCACCTCATCTCCCTACTCTATTCCCAAATCCTGATATCATAAATCTTTCGCATGTCTTGATTATCGAAAAGGTTGGCTTAAGTTGAATACCAAGACAGAAGATTTGGTTAAGCAAAGTGCGCTTATCAGGGATTTTTCAAAACAAGAAGAGTTTGTAATAGCATGCACTATACACACAAAGCGGAAAGTTGTCAGGGCAAGAGATTTGTTGATCAAACTCAAAGGCACACATGACTTATCAAAATACTTCGTTCTGACACAACGTCTGAGGATCATTTTGTTAATATAGTCCATATTGTAATACATTTAAGGCAATCCAAAATATTTCCAAACATGCACTTATTCATGGGCAAAAAGACGTTCAAAGGGTTATCACAAGGCAATAAGGAAGTGAGAAATAATCGGAGTCCGCTTGATGATACAAAGGTTTATGCATAACAACCAAAATTAGTAGGCTGATTCAATTTGGAAAAGAATGCAAAGGCGCAGTGACAAAAATTCCATTATATGACGGAGCTAGAAACTCTTGCTAAGTATTGAAAGCATATCCCTACCAACTAGAAAGTGTGGGACGAGACGATGATCTCAAGATGAAGCTGTTTGAGACACTTACAAAACCATGAATTAATTTTGTAACAGTCTTGACTGAAGCAGTAATCTATGAATACCAAGACAGAAGTTTGGTAACAAAATCTACCTGACAAGCAAAAGCTAAGGCAAAGATTGAATTGCAGCAGTCGGTTGACAAGTACGAGAGACATTGAGTATCTCTCTCAAAGACACGCGGGCATTATGACACGCAGATTTGCAAGACAGGATGGGAGATGCACTTAAGGTGTTGGTGTTCAACAAAAGCCAACCTCCTTTCTATCAACACAACCTATTCTCTACACAACATCTTTGTTATCTTTCATTGACATTCAACTTCTCATCTCCTGCTTAAGCGAGCATCAGTCATTTAACAAAAGAATCTTTATCTTGACTGCTACATAAAGCACCCAAGCAATCTTTCAACCTCTATACAATTTGTCAGTCTCTAAAATTCAAGTGCTAATTTATCATCCATGGTCTAGGCACTCTCTTAAGCTATATGTGTTGTTTTTGCATCAAATTTTTGCTAAATGTCCTAACACAGTTTTGCGCATTTTATCACTCTATTACGGTCGCTTTGCATCTGAACACTGAAATTGGTCAAGAATCTGCATTCAGAAAAGCCGAAACGGCAAGCCAAGCTGATAACATTTACTTCTGAAATAAAGTCTTTCGAACCGCCAGCATAGGACACCAAGAAAACTTAGATAAGCCCAATTCCACTTCCGTACAACTTGTAGTATGAACGAACCAGAATCAACTGGCATTATACCCATACAAGAGTCGCAAGAAACAAATCCAATCACTATATAACTTAAATTGGCAAAACTCACAACCTCACACTACGCCCGACTTACGCAATAAACAGCCTCCCTCTGTCAAGACTTTCAACAACAACCTTATCAGGCCCGACACAATTGAGGACAGACGAAAAGACAAAACCTCACACATTTACTCCTTTAGCTCAGCCAAAAGATATTGCAATCATCCATCAAAGTTAGCTCCATGTCTGTCGAAATGAAAAGCATGAAAAATGAAGACACCCCATCACAACCCCAAGACAAATACAATTTTGGACAGCTTCCAAATCCGATAAATCCAACTTCAATCTGGGGATGCAAATATCCATACAATCAGAGTCATCGAGATACCTGATCATCATACTGAAAGACGAATGCAGATTCAAGCAAATACATTGGTGTTCAATGCAAAGCAACCACTTTGTTTCGACTAACGAATCTTTCTTTAACAACAGATCTTTCAACACAAACACAAGAATTCGCAGGCAATCACAATGGATATGATAGCACTTTAGCCACGTCGGGCTTAGAATATGACGACCAGCCACGTCAGGCTTAAAATATGACGACCAGCCCCGTTAGGCTTAAAATATGACGACTAGCCCCGTCAGGCCTAAAATATGACAGGCTTACAATATGACGAATAGCCTCGTCAGGCTTAAAATATGACGCCTAGCCCTGTCAGGCTTAAAATATGACAGGCTTACAATATGACGCCTAGCCCCGTCAGGCTTAAAATATGACAGGCTTACAATATGACGAATAGCCTCGTCAGGCTTAAAATATGACGACTAGCCCCGTCAGGCTTAAAATATGACAGGCTTACAATACGACAATCAGCCACATCAGGCTTAAAATATGACGACTAGCCCCGTCAGGCTTAAAATATGATAGGCATACAATACGACAATCAACCACGTCAGGCTTAAAATATGACGACTAGCCTCGTCAGGCTTAAAATATGACGACTAGCCACGTTAGGCTTAAAATATGACGATGAGCCCCGTCAGGCTTAGAATATGACTATTAGGCCCGTCCGCCTTAGAATTGGACATACTCATTCTTTCTGTTTTGCAAGCACTACTATAATCAGCCTTATCCGGCTTAAAATAGGACAAACTCACTTATTTTGTTTTGCAGGCATCACTACAATAGGCTCGTCCGCCTTAGAATTGGACATACTCATTCTTTCTGTTTTGCAGGCACTACTATAATCAGCCTTATCCGGCTTAAAATAGGACAAACTCATATATATATATATATATATTTTGCAGGCACCACTACAATAGGACTAGCCACGTTAGGCTTAGAATATGACGATTAGCCACGTCAGGCTTATAATATGACGACTAGCCCCGTCAGGCTTATAATATGACGATCAGCTCTGTCCGGCTTAAAATAGGACAAACTCATATATTTTGTTTTGCAGGCACCACTACAATAGGCTCGTCCACCTTAGAATTGGACATACACACGTATTTTTGTTTATTTTGCAGGCACTACTATAACATGATGGTCTATCAAAGGCAATAAACTGGGGCAGAACTTTTGAGGATCCCCTTAAAAATTCCAAAAGACGGAAGCTGACACTGGGGCAGAAATTTTTGAGGACTCCTCAAAAATTTCAAGAGAGACGAAGTACAGAAACTGGGAGTTCACCAAAGAAAACTTGACCAAGGCCCAACATTCATGAAAGCATTATAAAAGCAGAAAAACGACGACTTTCCTAGCAGCGTTGCAGACATGATAATGACATTTTATTTTTTAGCACTTCACTTTACTTTTGTTCGCAGAGTACACAGCCCGGCGACAGGCACTTTACTTTTTGTTCACATGTGGTACAATGAATATCCGAGGGAGTTGCCAAGCACAAACGCGGAAGATAAACAAGAAAGATAAAAGATAGAAGCAAGACAAAACTTGCTTCTTTCGAAAGAACAGTGAGGAACCTGTCTCAAAGCTCGATCGAAAGGGACACAAGAGTCACCCTAACTATGCAACAATCCTCAAGAGAACATTGCCTCTTGCAAACTGAATGATCAAGAGGAATGTTCAATCAGATTAACCGAAAGCCACAAGTCCATAAAAGCCCTCACAGGGTTTGCTCACGACGGAGACATAAGAAAGGTGCTCGACACTTTCATTAATTCATCAATGTTTTAAAAACTAGCTGTGTGCAATGAAAGGAAATAAGGTTTATATAGGAACTACTAAGGGTAAACTAGTAAAATGGTCACAGGCGACCAATAGAAATAAGCCACGCAGGATTGAGTTAAAATGTGTTCGGCAGACTTGACTTCGGTAAGCCTTGGCTTCGGTTCTCGATTGTCTGCTCGGACACACTCGTTGTCTTCGGACGCTCAATTGTCTTCGAGCTCATTGTCCTCGGTCACTTTGCCTTCGGGCTCAAATCTGAAGATAATGCCTTCGATTCTTGAGCCCGGCCACTCAGCTTCGGAGCAATTGTTTTCCTTCGGCCAGGCTAAGTGAACGTGCACATCATGCAGCAGCTTGGCTTGGCTTCTTGTCATCGGTCTACTCGGTGGATCGAACACTTGATCAGCACGTGTTCGGGTTGCATCATCCTCCCCTTCTTGAGAAGATTTCGTCCTCGAAATCAAGCCCTCCTCGTCCTCCGAAGTTGGACCTACAACACAAGGAGTTAAGTCAGCAACATTAAAGGTGTTGGACACATTATACTCACCAGGGAGGTCGATCACGTAAGCATTGTTGTTGATCTTGGTCAACACTTGAAAGGGACCATCCCCTCGAGGAGCCAACTTTCCTTTCCTTTGGTTCGGGAAGCGTTCCTTTCGAAAGTGAACCCAAACCCAATCTCCCTTCTTCAATTCCAGCTTTTTACGCCCCTTGTTTTTTTTAAGGCAACCTTTGCATAGGCCTCCTCGAGGTTCTTCTTCACTTTTGCGTGCAATTCGATCAAGGCGGCTGCTCGTCGAGTACCTTCAAAATCAAGAACAGAATCTCGAGGCAATGGGGTTAAATCAAGTGGAATCAAAGGATTAAAGCCATACACACATTCAAACGGGGTCATGTTGATCATTCTATGCACCGTTCGATTGTATGCAAACTCCATCATGGGCAAACGATCAGCCCAGTTTCCAACCTTCCCTTTGGTCATTGCTCGAAGCAAAGATCCCAAGGTTCGGTTAACTACCTCGGTCTGTCCATCAGTCTGAGGATGGTGAGACGTCGAGAATAGTAGCTTGGTGCCGAGGGCACCCCACAAACACTTCCAAAAATGACTCAAGAATTTTGACTCTCGATCACTCACAATAGTGCGAGGCACACCATGCAATCTTAACACATTAGAGATAAACAATGTAGCTACATGCTGGGCATCATCACACTTTTTGCAAGGAATAAAGTGAGCCATTTTTGAAAAACGGTCAACCACAACGAAGATGCTATCATGCCCTCCCCCCGATCTTGGTAACCCCAAGACAAAGTCCATGGATATATCAACCCAAGGTCGATCAGGCACAGGTAACGGGGTGTACAAACCATGAGGGTTGGACTTCGATTTTGCCTTCTTGCAAACGAGACAAGCGTTGCAAAGCTTTTCCACATCTCGTCGCATTTTGGGCCATTGGAACTGCTCGGTCAAGATACCAAGAGTTTTGTCGACACCGAAGTGTCCCATCAGTCCACCGGAGTGAGCTTCTCGAACCAAGAGCTCTCTCCACGATGACACTGGCACACAAACCCTCCCATTCTTGAAGAGGTAGCCATCATGCCATTGATATTTCTCAACCCTTCGGCCCCTCAAAATTGCGTCTCGAACGCATTTCAGCTTGGGATCGTCTTCGTACATCGACTTGATGCTTTCGAATCCCATGAGCCTAGAAGCGAGAGTGGTCGCTAAGGCAAATTTCCTTGATAGCGCATCGGCCACAACATTGTCTTTACCCTTTTTGTAATGAATTACATAGGGAAAGCTCTCAATAAATTCAACCCATTTGGCATGTCTTCGATTCAATTTCTCCTGATCTCGGAGATGTTTCAAAGACTCATGATCACTCTTGATCACAAACTCTTGAGGCCACAAATAATGCTACCAATGGGTGAGTGCTCGAACGAGGGCATACAATTCTTTGTCATACGTAGAGTAATTCAAAGTTGCACCCTTAAGCTTTTTGCTAAAGTAAGCGATTGGCTTCGATTCTTGCATTAGCACTCCTCCGATCCCAACTCCGGATGCATCACACTCGACTTCGAATGCTTTGCCGAAGTCAGGGAGTTGCAACAACGGGGCAGAACAAAGCCTCCGTTTCAACTCTTGGAAAGCCCTTTCTTGGGACTCTCCCCATACAAATGGATTGTCTTTCTTAACCAGCTCGGTTAATGGAGCTGCCACGGTGCTAAAGTCACGAACAAACCTTCGGTAAAAGCTAGCTAAGCCATGGAAGCTACGAACTTGTGTTACCGAGGTTGGAGGTGGCCAATCTTTGATGGCTTCGACTTTTGATTCGTCGACTTCGACACCATTAGCACTGACAACAAATCCAAGAAAGACTACACGATCGACACCGAAGGCGCATTTCTTGAAGTTGGCATACAACTTCTCTTCGCGAAGCTTTTCAAGCACTTGCCTTAGGTGTTCGACATGTTCATCCATGGTTCTGCTATAAACAAGTATGTCATCGAAATAGACGACAACGAACTTGTTTATGAACGGTTTGAGCACATGGTTCATCAATCGCATGAATGTGCTTGGTGCATTGGATAAGCCAAAAGGCATTACCAACCATTCATATAGACCGAATTTGGTCTTGAATGCGGTTTTCCACTCGTCTCCGGGTTTCATTCGGATCTGGTGGTAACCGGACCTAAGGTCTATCTTCGAAAAGCATGAAGAACCACTTAACTCATCTAGCATGTCATCTAATCGAGGGATAGGATGACGATACTTTACCGTTATTTTGTTAACTGCTCGACAGTCAACACACATTCGCCATGTTCCATCTTTCTTTGGGACAAGTATAACAGGAACGGCGCAAGGACTCAAGCTCTCACGAACGAGGCCCTTGTTCATCAACTCATCAACCTGCCGTTGGAGCTCTTTGGTGTCTTCGGGATTACACCGGTATGCAGGTTTGTTGGGGATTTGAGACCCCGGTACGAAGTCAATTTGGTGCTCGATTCCTCTCAACGGAGGTAATCCACCTGGCATTTCCTCGGGAAACATGTCCTCGAAGTCCTGCAAAACTTTACGAACAAACAAAGGCAAAGGGTTATCGTTAGAAAAATCATCATTAGAGTTTAGAAAGATACCCTTGTGCACGAGGCAAATCATCATCTGACCGTCGTCGTTGCCTCGTAATAACTCACCCGGTTGCATGATTGCACAGATTCCTTTTACTTCGGGCAGAGTGTTTGTCTCTTCGGGCCCCAATTTTGCTCCCATCGGAAGCTTAGCTTTGGCCGCTTCTTTCAATTCTTTCATCCGTTTATAGTCCTCGGTGACTTGTTTTGGAGAGAGGGGTTTGAGTATGAAACTCTTCCCTTCGAGCTTTACAGTGTAAGTGTTGGATCTGCCATTGTGAACAGCTGTCCGGTCATATTGCCACGGTCGACCCAATAGCAAATGACAAGCTTGCATCGGAACCACATCGAATATCATTTCATCTTGATACTCTCCGATTCTAAACTTGATCCACACTTGTTTGACAACTCTCAATTCTCCACACTCATTCAGCCATTGTAATTTGTAAGGGTGGGGATGCTTCAAAGTAGTTAATCCCATTTGTGAGACCAAAGTTTGGCTCACTACATTCGCATAACTACCAGAATCAATGATCATCGAACACACCTTTCCCCTTACTCGACATCGGGCATGAAAGAGGTTTTCTCTTTGGTTGTCCTCTTCTTCAAGAGTCATGCAGCTCAAATTCCTTTGAACCACAAGAAACATTTCCGGATGATCAGCTTCGGCAGCCTCATGATCATCATCACCTTCAGCTCGGTCAGTCTCCTCGATAAATTCCTCCTCGGTGTCACTCGCTTGCTCATGGACGGTTCCATCTTCGAGCAGAAGCATAACTTTGCGAGTTGGACACTCTTTTGCCATGTGATCATAACCCTTGCATTTGTGACACTGAATATTCGAAGCAATAAGAGAGTTGAGTTGAACTTTACCTCCCACTTCTCTCGACTGGTTAACGGTCACACCTCTTTCGAAGGGTTTCTTCGAATCTCGAACAGTGTTAGCACTTGTTTGGTTTGGACTCTTCCAATCTTTACCTCGGTTCAAGGGAGTAGAAGTAGTGACTCCTCGATACCGGTTTGCCTTATCGTCCTTCACCAACTTCTCAGCTTCGGTGGCAGCATCGAACAGATCTTCCAACGTGTGATACACGTGGAGCCTCAACTGAGATGACACATCCCTAGCCAAGCCATTTTTGAATCTGATAATGGCTTGCTCTTCATCCTCTACCAGATCAAGATTCAATCGAACCCTTTCGAACTCATCATGGTACTCTTGGACAGACTTGGACCCTTGCTTTAGCTCATAGAGCTTTCGCATTTGAGTTTGCCTGTACTTAGCACTCAAATACTTAGCATCCATTGCTCTCTTCAATTGTGGCCAAGTAGTGACTTCGGGATAGTCATTCCTTCGTCTATGCCTCTTGTCAGATTCCCACCATGTAGATGCATAAGCTTCGAACGACGCAATGGCATGGGCAGCTTTTCTCTCATCGGTCATCTCATTGGTTTCAAAGATGCGCTCCATTTTAAGCTTCCATTCAAGATACTCATCGGGATCACTAGTTCCTTTAAAGGGTGGAATAGTGATCTTTACACTGTTCAAATTTGAGTCTCGAACACCACGAGCCTGTTCGGGATACTCATCACCACGATCATCAGCCTCACGCTCAATATTTCTTTCAACATTTGCGCCTCGGCCTCGACCTCGGAAATTTCCACGACCTCGGTGAGCTTGCCTTCGTTGAGCGAATGGCGGCTCGATCTCATATTCATCCTCAGGAAATTCCTCTTCGTTAACCTCTTCGACAACGGCTCCAAGATCTCTTCGGGCCCTTGGAAGTGGTATCCTTTCTCCTCGGGGAATGCTCAAGTTTTGATAACCAGCTTGGAGATTGCCCAAGTTTTGTTGCGCTTGGGGATTGCCCAAGTTAAGCTCTCTTCGAATGGCTTCACTCGTCAACTGATGTTGTCGTACAAGCTCAGCATACAGATCAGGTTTCATCGGAGTGGATTGGCTAGTTCCAGCGCCGGACCCAGTCATGGCCACGGACGCGCTTCCCTGTTCGAGTTGAGCTACTCGAACACTCACTCCTCTTACTTCGGCACTGACACCTTGTATCGCAGCCATGAGATCGGCTAACGACACTTCGGGCTTCTCAATGCCTTTGCCATCGTTTCCAGCCATGGTACCTGCACAAGTCAAAGATCAAACAAATGTTAGGGTTAGAAATCACCCCTCACACTCCCTCACCTTTGATGGGTGGCACTCGGGTCCACTCAATTTATGGGTTCGGTTAGTTTTTTTTTTTTTTTTTTTTTTATCACTCAAGGACTTGTTAACAGTGGCTCGTCTGATTGATCGGTCCTCTAAGATCCTTCAAGTTTGACAATAGTCACTGTCTCTTCGGGAAGAGTGAAGTGATGTTCGACTCGATGGAACGAACGCTTTTTAACTGAGCTCGGGGAGTCAAAAGAAATTTCTACGAAAGTTTGGACTTCGGTCACCCTTTCGCACGAGTTCCTATCAGCTCAAACGAGTTAGTACGACCTTGAGCAGGACAATTACTCAAAAGATCCACTAACTAGAAATTTGACACGAAAGAAAGTGAGAACCTAGGAGAATCTACCCTTTGATTCCCTTTTGGAATCCTTTTCGATCACACCAACTCTTGTCCGTACAAGAGTGGTCCCTCCTTGGTACGGATAGGGTTTTTACCTTATCCATTTTCCTTTTCTCAGCCGACAATTTTCACCTGGGGGCTTTGATGTTTAAAATTGTACCCCTTCTTCTTCAATGGAACAGTGACCTTTGCTCCGGCGTACGGACAAATCAACTTCGGTTCACTGACCACAAACTCAACAAGATCTGGGTTGCCTTTTCAGCTCCGGTTTCAACAGCATCAGAGGAATTCAGTTCAAGTTCTTCGAGCTAAGAACCAGCTCGTTCGTGTCGTACACGGTTACGATTTTGTAACAATTTTCCGGCGTACGGTCAACGAATCCAAACTCAGAACTCCGATTTTCAAGCAACAAACAAACCCAAATCACTCAAGAACCACCAATCTTCATCGGTTTCAACCAAACACTGGGTTCAAGTTCCAGCCACCATTAGAGTTCAAAACAGTCCAAAATTTCACCAAGAAACCCTAGTCACGAAATCAGTACGTCGGGTACTTGTTGGAATCAGGAAACAATGGTGAACAAGAATCAATGGTTGTTTATCCCAAACAACCAACAATCAAACACAATTTTTGAATTTTCTTTTAACACTTTTTTTGTAAAGTAATAACACCAACAGTAACAACCAAATCAAGAACACGAAACGGAAAACAAAGACACAGCGCACGAAAAGTAAAGATAACTTGAACAGGATTTGGGGTTGTAGAAACAAGCCCAAACCGTGCTCTGATACCAAGATGGTGCAATGAAAATCCGAGGGAGTTGCCAAGCACAAACGCGGAAGATAAACAAGAAAGATAAAAGATAGAAGCAAGACAAAACTTGCTTCTTTCGAAAGAACAGTGAGGAACCTGTCTCAAAGCTCGATCGAAAGGGACACAAGAGTCACCCTAACTATGCAACAATCCTCAAGAGAACATTGCCTCTTGCAAACTGAATGATCAAAGAGGAATGTTCAATCGGATTAACCGAAAGCCACAAGTCCATAAAAGCCCTCACAGGGTTTGCTCACGACGGAGACATAAGAAAGGTGCTCGGCACTTTCATTAATTCATCAATGTTTTAAAAACTAGCTGTGTGCAATGAAAGGAAATAAGGTTTATATAGGAACTACTAAGGGTAAACTAGTAAAATGGTCACAGGCGACCAATAGAAATAAGCCACGCAGGATTGAGTTAAAATGTATTCGGCAGACTTGACTTCGGTAAGCCTTGGCTTCGGTTCTCGATTGTCTGCTCGGACACACTCGTTGTCTTCGGACGCTCAATTGTCTTCGAGCTCATTGTCCTCGGTCACTTTGCCTTCGGGCTCAAATCTGAAGATAATGCCTTCGATTCTTGAGCCCAGCCACTCAGCTTCGGAGCAATTGTTTTCCTTCGGCCAGGCTAAGTGAACGTGCACATCGTGCAGCAGCTTGGCTTGGCTTCTTGTCATCGGTCTCCTCGGTGGATCGAAAACTTGATCAGCACGTGTTCGGGCTGCATCAACATTCTACACAGCCCGGCGCGATAGACAAACAGCTCCTGACAAGAAGGCAAAACAACTCTTGATGAGCAGGCAAAATGGCTCTTGACGAGCATGCAAATATCTCATAACGAGGGACCACGACACATTGACAGTTGACAATCCAACGACAGGAAAGTCCATTTCATATTTACAAATATAATCTGCAAAAACTCACACTTTATTGCAGGAACAGCTGGACAGTGTTCCAAGGTACACAACCCGACACGACAAACAATTATCTCCTGAAAGTGCGCCTAAATGAATATCCCCAGAGGGGAAGCATGTATTTCCTAACACTCAAAGCACCTGGAAACATATTAGACAACTACATGACGAAGGAGAGCTTAGCTCAACAGGGAAGTTTACTTTATCCTTACTTTTATCTCTATTTGCATTTATCTTGGTTTTGCTGTAGGTCACTCCCCGATCTCTCAACAAGCCCCGCACCATTTCCCATACTTGAACACTTGCTCTCAAAAGATCACTACCCCACACGAAATTGTGTAATCTGCAAAACCTCAAATACATATTATGCATCATTCTAGAACACCCCTAAAAAAGCTTAACCCTACAAACAATGCTTTTGTTATACCCGCAAGCTATCTATTTTGCCGAGTTACAAAGCACTTGAATCTATATTTCCATACTCGCACAAGTAACCTACCTGATCTTTCCTTATCGATTGGATGTCAGTTTTGTATTCCTTCCTATCCAGGCCTATCTGTGTCAATCGTGCGTGTTCTCGTGCTTAATCGTGCCCATCTATTTGAATCATGCGCATTTATTGTGCTCCACTTCTCAATATTCCCCAATTTGATCGAGACAATATTGAAGGCAAGATGACTCGATTATCGAGATGAAGTGGAAGCTATGTACGTGTAAACTCCTCTTTATGGGTGTGTCGTGCACCACATTTCATAACTAGGATGATTACAAGCTCTTTTCCCACGCCCGATCTATCGGTGTCACTCATCTTCAACAAAGCCTCTGATATATCCAGCAATCATATCTCAGCAAATTTCAAAGTACCTTCAAATATTAAACTTTAACATACTCTGACAAGTTTACTCTTGGCATCTCAATCGTGCGTCATAAACATCTCACACAGGCAACATGCCATTCTAGAACTACACACGGCCTGATTCTCATGAAACCCGAGATATGTAGGCAACTCAGAGACCGAAGTTCGGCCAAAAACACCCCAAAACTCTCATTTTCCCTTCCCACCATCTTGCTTGCAAGTCGTGACAAAATTGGCTACTCCGTCAACTATCTTTGCCC